>VMBQ01000125.1:51770-263565 GCA_007657795.1 Dreissena rostriformis | reverse complement strand
GCCGATTGTGTCATAGCAATACCAACTAAGGGCTTATCGTAACGACGTCTTGGTTCTTATAATAAACAATCGCTTTGATACTATGGACCTCATCTTGATTTGCAATACAAAACTTCATAAATTTATTCATTCATCATCAGTAAATGATACACTGAGAGTTCAACAAATCACGAGACTGTCATCGTATATGCTACACCATGAAAACCCTGTCGCATCTGATACCTGATTCCACTTGTTAGTACCTAATAAATTGGAAGACGTCAATGTTGCGTAAAAGTATGTCATGGGCTTAATTGTTTTTTAATTACCGTTTGACGAGCTGTCTTTATACAATATTTATAACATATACCAGCTTATTTCACAAAGCCAACTTGTTTGACGATTAACAATTTTTAATTTTGGCGAACATATTATACGTTGTTTAAATAACTATTAAAGGACTTGCGAAACAACAAAAACAACAAAAATGTGTCCACCCTGGAGATATTCTTGTTGTTTGTAGCTATTCAATTGACATCGTATGAACAAAATATGTTTTCGCAAGAATAATTAGTACAAACCGAGTGTGTTTTCCCCATATTTTGTTCTCTTGTGTGGAAGAGTGTCTTAAATTGTCATCCAACCACATAGCATGCTACTAGTTCGTGTTTAACACACGTATAGCAGAGCGTAACAACATTATTACAGATTCGTATTTAATTATTGAGAAAACAAAATATTCATTTCTAATTAAACTTTCTGATATAGATATTTAAAAAAAATGTGTTTTTCTATTTGCAGACTTCTTTTATTGATTCTTAAAAAAACATATCAAAGATCACACAGGTGCCAAACATTTAATCACAGAATATTTAGAGCCATTAACTCTTGACATGATTATAAAGTCACACCTATTCTTAACAAATATGCAAATACTATTTGAGCGATCATTCTCAACAACTTGGACGAAAACAAACATAACGCAATATGAAAATATATCATACATTAAGAGTCATTTGAATTTAAATGCAACACAATATCAGAACGAAATCGAATCACAAAATTGACAAAAAATCGTATTCTCTTCGATGTTTCTAAATGTCCATTGCAAAAGCTGTTAGTGATATTGTTTCTCTAGCAATGGACGGATTACGCTTACCATCAGAAATAATGTTCCTATTAATTCAAGCCGTATAATTGCGAAACGCGCTCAAAGAGATAACGTGAATTGAAAAGCATACAAATTATTGGTCGAGAAACACATTCGCCCTGTTCTTTGAGCAATTTATTGATCAACAAAGCAATATAAAGCACATTCAGGACCGCATTTTGCTTAAGGATATAGATGATATGCGTTTGGCCGCGAGTTAAACGTAATTTATAGGGGGCTTCCTCTTGCCATGGCAAAAGACAAAATGACTGAGTCCTTCATGTGTTTGGTCCGTCTTATTTCGAAATAAAACAATTCATATTTGCGCCTTGACAGTGGGGTACAGCAATGGGTCATGGTTACTATATCGATAGCGGACAAGATGCACATATTTTAATATGCTCCTTAACATGTAGAACTGTTGATTATAATAAACGATGGAAGAGTGTTCTAAAAATGATTAATGATAGGTAATCGTTTTTTGTTAGTCCAATTTATTATGCAATGTCTATTTAATTGAACTGGAATAGTGGCTAGGAAAACACGATGTCGGAGTCGGAGAAGCACATATTCAGATTGAAAATGCGTTTACTTTGAAATAACGTTTGTACCGAAATGACCAGCTTCAATCTCTGGTGGGTTTACTCAATAACCTCCAGATATTGGCTGGTTCAATATGACTGAGGATGTAAAAGCCGTTTACATTTAGATATTCTATGCATTTGTTGATAGTGTAGTCACAAAGCATAGTTATTAATATATTTGCTTAAAACCCGTGTGTGTGTGTGTCAATAAAACGATTGAAGACTGGGTGATAGTTAAAACAGCCAAGTGTTTGAACATCTCGTACCGCACGTGCAAGGCATGTTTGTACGATTATCACATCATATATAACGTTTGTTCTGTCATAAAATCATCGAATCCAACTATTTTCTTTATTTTTTTGATTTTGAATTTATAGCGTTTATTCACCTCCATACATTACAAAGTGTATTGTTAGTTTACATGTTATTGTGTTAGTATACAATATAGTTTTTTAACAATTCAACTTGGTTGATATAATAGAGGTCAATAAAATCCATGCATTCCATTATATACATGTAGACACAATCATACAGTTCACACACACATTTTTTGTGTAAGGAGTTAAAAATGCACGCCTTTCAACCCTGTGTAGCCTGCGGGAAGGAAAGGGACTGCATTCGGGAGATGATGTACATTCCTCCGAAACTCATCAGCGAGTGCGGGTTCCCGGTGCGATACATATTCCTAATTTTCTTAAAAACATTGAGCAATTATACTAAATCAAAGCGCCGACGGCATTGGTAAGATACAGGGAAGTTTCTGCTGAAGTAAATATTAAAGGCACAGGTGACTGAATGAAAATCTAAATGACTATCAAAAAGAAAAGTTGTTTTAAGAATAAGTACAAATAAATTAAACTAGAAGTGATGGAAGATTGCAAAACATCCGAAAATCATTCGGAAAATCAGATAACCGTATCAAGGGAGCTTCGTATTTTGCTAGCAAGTAAGTGCCCGGATGTAAATTTTATTTCTGATTGGCTGGATTTATGCTATTTTTTAATTTGGGGAAAAATAGTTTCCTTCAGATCTGTCCGTTGTTTGTTTATTGAAAACATGAAGTTAATATTTCTCATAACTATTACAGGATATTTGTTCTGGGAGGTTATTAACGTTATCATTAAATCATTATTTTTAAAGAGACTGAACGACTAATTCATTCGGAAGGCCAACATTATATCTTTGTTTTGCTTGTTTTGTTTGTTTGTTCTTATTATACTGTAACAATCTTTTCATTTTCATTTAATCAAAAAGGAAAAATTAGTTGTTGCTGTTGCTTTGTTGTTGCTGTTGTTGTAATATTTACCGACCTCGCTACTTCCGCGAACCATTATATTATTTGCAGATTAATATCAAAATACTGTAGTTGGACCCTCTCGCTTGCCGCCCCAAATCGCAAGGTTAATGTTTGCCGTCATAAAATTTAACGATATAAAAGCCGTAAAAGAAATCGCCAGTCGTCTGCAAAAACAAGACAATAATTTATCAGTTAAAACTATTTAAAGTAACGTACCCCATTAATAAATACATTGAAAAACCTAACGAAATCCATTGATAATTAGTCGAGAAAAATGCAAATATTGTGTTAGAATGCATTTGATTGTATGAACTGTCTGAAAAATGACGCATTATTTTATGCATACATGCCGTGGAAAGTTCTAATTTTCCCGACCGTTTGCAGAAAATTATTATTCAGTGCATAAAAAGAGATTATTTAAAACAAAATTGTTAACGACATTTTATGCACATTATGAGAAATAATTTCACATGGAAAATGTAGCTCATACCTCTGTAAATAGAGAAATTCCATAACGTACTAAATTGCTAACTTGTTCTATTTCACACAATGGGAAGCTTTTACGTGTAAAAACGAACACATACTATCCTACTAAAAGGATGTCGCGGTGTCATTTAGCCCGTAGCACGATAAAACCGAGTATGGTATGAGTTTATTGACCTGGCACTCATTAATCTCAGAACGTTAAATAGATTTCTCCGCCAAAATACGGATGTCATAATCACGAAACAAAACAACAAAACGGTCTTAAAACAATCGCCGTCAAGAGCGTTATAGACTTAAATCAAAATCACTGTGTCACTGTTGTTCCAATAGCTCTAAGAACAGTGTTCGATAATTTCTTTTTTGTTTAAAGAATTGAATGCACATTTTAGTTTGAACTTTTTATGTCCCCCAGTCTATACTGGGGGACATATTGTTTTTACCCGGTTTGTTGGTTTGTTGTTTTGCGTCAAACTTTAACATTGTCCATAAGTTTTGCAATATTAAAGGTAGCAACTTGATATTTGGCATGCATGTGTATCTCATGGAGCTGCACATTTTGAGTGTTGAAATGTCAAGGTCAAGGTCATTTTTTAAGGTCAAAGGTAAAATATATGGGGGGACATAGTGTTTCACAAACAACCTTTATTAATATAATTTATTTGTTATTCATTTTGACCATATTATGATATACAAATGCAATCTAAATGACATCATTTCGATCGCAAAATCGGCGCCGCTGTTGTTCAGAACCAGAATCGAGGTTTGTGATAATATTTGACGTCATGATGGCATCATACGTACATTTTGATAGCCCTCATTAATGAATTTTAGCGTGTATTTATTACGATCACACGTTTACACCGTCTGATCTCGCGAATATCTACAAATGCTTGTTCGTCCAATTTGAACAAAAAGTATAGTTAAAGCTGACATAGATCAACATTTTGTTTTGAATTTAAACATCATAAAATTATGTTAGCAACACAACTTTAAATATTGGCTTTTAAATCCTACAATTAAATACACGAACCATCTTTGCTGCGGACGCTGTTCATACAAATTAGCCTGATGGTTCAAGATAACACTGTTGAAGGAATACAAACTAGTGCCATGTATTTGCTCTCGATGATTTTTCTAATCTCGTCAGATTGAAATAAAAAATATTGTTCCATTAAACCCCAACATAACACTTATAAACTATGAACTATCAGTATCACAATTGCCGCCATGATCGAAATTGTTGTCTTAATCGTTAACTTGTCGCGGGGATCTAATAAGATTCTTTTATCAGATCCTGAGGTCAAAATCGCCAATCGTATAAATCGCGGACATTTTTAACGGTTAAAAAATATAAAGTCAACGCGTTCAACTGCGATGATTTTTTTTATCAGGATCTACATATAAAATCGTATCGCATCGCCTGACAAATCTTATATATTCGTACTTCGGCATTGTGGTGATCAAAGTCAATATTATGACAGAAAAAAAACTTAACGTTCTTTTACGAATGTCATCATTACGAAGTAGCAATTTGTGATTGTGTTTATGAAACAGCATACTGTGAAGGGGTGCAAGAAATACTATCGGAATAAAGGGATCACACTCTCACTCGATCAGACTGTTGTAATTCAAATACGACCAATCAATGCTAACATAATGCACAATTTTCTGAATGCTTCTCAATAGAGAAACTCTATATTGCAATTTAACTGATCTTAACAACTCCGCCTTTCCTATGTATTAACCATTGTTGTGGCTTTATTTATATACGCCGTCATTTTAAGGCGTTCCATAATGAGGCCGTTTTCGTTTTCTACAATACTGACATGATGAGATGATGTTATGCAGTTCTTTATAAAACAACCATTGAACATTGAATCGGTTGTACATTCAAATACAAACAAGTCAATACACACCCAAGCAGTTTGAAACCTGATGATTCTGCACTGAAACTAACATTACCAAGCATCGTCATTTGTAATTGCGGAATCGGTTATAGTCAATGGCATTTAAAACACGCAGTTCATATGAATCACACGCATGTTATCACTTTACATTCATTAACAATAAATCACTAATAAACAAGGCAGTTGTTTTAATATTTTTTTATTGTTCTTATATAATTTGACATTCTTTTAAAAGTTTGCATTAAAATATATAGTTACGCATATTTAATGTATCAACACCACGCAAAAGGGATTCGACTTTTACAATTGCTTCTTACATCTTTATTAAATATATTGGTCAGGAAAAAAAGTTCAATAGTATTCCGTTAAATGTTGGATCTTTCGTATTCTTTTCCGTATTATCACTCCGTCTATCTGACTTACAGGAGAATTTATTTGACATCTTCCTACGCTTGGAAATGAAATAAATACCAGGCTGTTTCTCTTAAAACATACATTTCTTACGTCTGACGTCGAGATTATCGACGATGTTTTTTGTTCACAGAAAGTTTAGTATTAGTATTTATGAAACAAACAAAAATGGGTCCTTTAAATAATATCTACGTCGTAACACTAGTAGGCTATACATGACACGTGTAGGCTATAAGTAACATAAGTTGGTTAAACTTAATACTAGTAGGCTAAACGAAACACGAGTAGACTATACACAACACTTGTTAGCTATAGGAAATACTAGTAGGCTAAACGTGTCTTTGGTGCGCAAGCGCGAATATTTTTGCAACGTTATAATCACTGGAGTTTAATTGGCAATAGCTTGAACCATTTCTAACTCTGTTCATATCAGAAAAAAACGAAGAAAATACATCGAAGATAAAACCAACATGGTATGTACTGAACGTGACTCGAAAATTTCATGAACACAATTAAGAATCGACATTAGAATGGGCGCTTTTTTTGCTATAGGGTTCCTTATTTGTTTTGTTCCAAACTTTGGATACAGCTGTTCATAAATTTATCACTATGACACGACATCTAAGATTAATTTCACTGACATGTTTCAATAATGCATTAACAACAACATTTTTACAAACGAAAATTTGGTCCAGGAACATTCAAAGATATGGCAGAATATCTAAGGGTGGACATTATTGATCATTTATTTTATAACGTCATGTTCATATAAATACCGAAAAAGAGAAACGTTATAAGTAACAAAAGCTACTGTCATTACATCAAAATCGTCCTGAAGATTGTTCTACACATTTAATACAGCTTTAACCGGAAAGCGTGTTGGACACAAAAGTTTATTTTAATTAAATCGCTTTACGCACGATTGTAAAATGTTTCAATGTTCGCGTTATGTTCGTGAAGCCAACGGCGTAGCAGCCTGGAAGCCATAAGCGCATGAAGCCAGTGGCACAGCAGTCGGAAGCATGGTAGCGTGATTCAACGGCCTAGCAGTCTAGCGTCTTAAAGAAAAAAGTCCAGCAGTGTAACAGTCGGTCAGCGCGAATGTCATCGGTCAGGGCTCCGTCAACGCGACAACAGTTAAGCCGTCTGGCCGCACGCTCTAAACCCTATACCAGTGTGCAATTGCGTAATTAAAACTGTATAAGCCAAGTTTGAAATTTACATTTTTATTAAGTTTAACTAAATCACTTAAAACCAGCCTTTTTGTTAGCATTTTAGAAGCGATGTATTTCACTGTTATGTGCAAATAAAAGCAAATTACAAAAGTCTCCTCGTTTTAGTTAAGGGCAATAAAGGAATTTCGGAAATTCCAAAACGGCGATTTACCAGAACGGAGTGCACTTATGAATGTCAGTAACTGACAACTGATCTTCTTGAATCAGAGATAAGGGGAGGATGGATTTCAGAAAGGATTTGAGACCGATCCCCACACATGTTATGTGGCCTGGTCGATGATCGAACCTGCGATCCTGTAGTCCTGCGCCCTTCCATCTGAGCTAGCCGGCCTTTACTTTAAATGTAATTTAAACGCAATTTGATCGGCAAACAACATTAACAAGTTTAAAGATATACATAATACATTTATTGCTGAGCACGTCTTTAACAGTCCCCTCTACACAAGCAACTCCAGTGGTGTGAGCTGCGACAACCGCCCTCAGATAGATATATACGTTCATGCGAATATAATTTGTGGTAGGGAATTTGTATGTTTTGATGCACTAAAACGATCGAACCAGAGTGAATACATACCGAGAAGCACGTTTGAATCTAATGTCACCTATGAAGTATTTTTAAAATAGTTTCGTCCCATTTTCATATAAAAATAACCTCAATTTGAAATATTCGCAAACATGATGAAAATTGAGAACATTCAAACAATCTAAATATGGAAAAAACAAAACAATTTAAACTAAACAGAATTTTAGCATTTTGGCGTTGTTCAGTTAGAAATAAAAGACAATTAAGAAATTCACGCAGTGTAATTTTCACGCGATTAAGAGTTTCAGCACTTCAAGTAGGAAATTTCGAAATGGTCCCAAATTTCACAAAATCATTCACACTAACTTTACATTGAATGAGAATAAACTCGAATCGGCTAAAAGTAAAAACAATTATTATCATGAAAACTTGCAAGTTACAATTTTATATTAAGCGCTTCTAGCATTCCTATCAGCTCCGGAAGCCCCATCGACGCCGGACGGCCTGTACTCCTTAAATTTAATGTTGTTTTGGTTTATAATTGCAAAAACATAAAATGTTACAATCTAAATCGTTTAAACCCACTTTAAAGTAAATTAGGCCAGGGTCCCCGGACGTACCCAGGATTCTGTCACATTCTGAGTACCCGATGCCCCCGGCCTAATAAACTGTTTTTTTCCAATTGCCACGAGCGCTTCTGGAAGGACATTGGTATTGAGCCTCGAAGTGGCATTAAGAGATCTTATATGATGGATAATAAGGACGAGCTGGGAGATGGCAATCTCAAAAATGGACAAATTACTCGACACCATTGTTCCTCTTAACATAACATACTTTCATTGTATTACGCCGCAATACATTATTTTAATTATTGAATGATCTTTATTTACCATTAGTTTAAAACAGATGTGATAAATCGTTTTGGAAAGTTCAAGACTTTGCTGCATTTTTATAGGATGTAAAATGTGCTTCTGTTCATGTTTAATAAGAAATAGTACACAACTATATATTTACATCAATATGTATTACGGAACCGATCGGACATGTCTAAAAGAAATAAAAACCACGTAGGATAGAAGCGAATTAATATGATCGGACAGGATACATGTTCGTGATCAACATGGGCTAGCGTGATGATGTTGGTTGTTATATGAATTACACAAATGAAGTGGTCTCCTGTGAGAGAGGACGTGAAACAGTATGCCATAGTAAATCGTTTTGAGTTTTTAAATGGTTACTTAACTAATTGAGAGCCTTACTGGAACATGTGTTTCAGCAAGGGATGAAAACATTAAGATAAAGATATAGATAAAGATTTGTCATATTTCAAAAAAAATAAAAATTTCATAGCAATTTTAAAGTTTTATCCAATTACAGTTCTAATCAACAATCTCTGAATTATTACATGCACGACCCATTTCAAGCAAATAACAATATTCCGAATACAAACTTTAGTAATTTAATATTAAAAACAAATCGTATAGCATATATAAGTTTCTTTAATAGGAACTTTAAATATCATATGAAATTTGATAAACAAAATTGCATAGTGGACAGTGTATTATAAAGGTTTAAATACGATAGCTATATCCTTTCGACTTGAACAATTTACGTATCTTGTAATATTTGATTTTGTTGTTGCATTATATAGATGTTACGAAATGTCATTATTACTGTTCTTTGTTCCTCAACCGAATGTGTGTGTGTATGCGTTTAACAACTAAGCAAAACAAAAAAAAACTTTTAATTATGCATACTAAACAGAATCAGTATAACATATCCTCATATAATGTGAAAACCACTTGCGAAGTTAATGAGCATTTCTAAGTAAATTATTTGTTGTTATCTAATATAAAAGAGTGTTACTGCGTGACAATGCAGAGTTGTTATAGGAATTGACACTGAATACACACGTGACTAATGTATAGCGTTAAGTATTTGAATTAGTGTAAATAGCAATTTTGAAGTTTTATCCAATTACAGTTCTGAGCAACAATCTCTGAATTATTACATGCACGACCCATTTCAAGCAAATAACAATATTCCGAATACAAACTTTAGTAATTTAATATTAAAAGCAAATCGTATATCATATATAAGTTTCTTTAATAGGAACTTTAAATATCATATGAAATTTGATAAACAAAATTGCATAGTGGACAGTGTATTATAAAGGTTTAAATTGGATGGCTATATCCTTTCGACTTGAAGAATTTACGTATGTTGTAATATTTGATTTTGTTGTTGCATTATATAGATGTTACGAAATGTCATTATTACTGTTCTTTGTTCCTCAACCGAATGTGTATGCGTTTAACAACTAAGCAAAACAAAAATAACCTTTTAATTATGCATACTAAACAGAATCAGTATAACATACCCTCATATAATGTGAAAACCACTTGCGAAGTTAATGAGCATTTCTAAGTAAATTATTTGTTGTTATCTAATACAAAAGAGTGTTACTGCGTGACAATGCAGAGTTGTTATTGGAATTGACACTGAATACACACGTGACCAATGTATAGCGTTAAGTATTTGAATTAGTGTAAATAGCAGCTGAAAAAGGAGCTATCAAAGACAGTCGGATCCATTGGAACGGGTGAAATGTTTATCGAAATAGTACAGTCAGAATTTGTGATTGCATCTTAACAAGAAGCTGTCAAAGACAGACGTTGCATCCCCTGCCACGGGTGCATGTTAATTAAAAGATTGCATAAAGATTGTAATTACTGTAGTTGTTTGGTAACATATTTACTATTTTTATAAATAAGTAAAAGTTGTATTTAGGTATTTATTAAATAATATTTAATAGTTGTTACGTTCAGTTTAAAAACTCTCATAAATATAAAAATGTGTCTATGTCAAACTAGTAGTGTCTCAGCCTTTATGGGTCTCTTTGATCCGTTCTTTATCCGTAGTGCGAAATGTTGGAAAAACACAATTTGTGATCATTCATTTATCGTCAGCAATTTGAATGCCACTAAACAAGAGAATATACCACTGTTCTAAATGGAATAATTTCCACGTTCCCCCTTTCACTTGTCGATGACCTTTTGAACTGCATTGTTATTCATGAACATTAATGAAAACTTGATCGAATGTAAACGTAGTGCCTGCAAATAAAAATGTATGCGAAGAGTAAACCAATCGCTATCTGTACAATTAATTCATTTTGCATTTTGCATATGTCTGACTTGATTTTTTTAATATACGGTGCATTGACAAAAAATAATAAAATATTAATTGCCTATTTAAAAAAAAAGAACTTAGGTCAAAACATGTTTAATTGAAATAAGATATAAAACGTATGGAAAACAGGTTTTTGGATTATAACATATAACATAGCAAACAATGAAAGTTCAGAAATTATATACAAAAAGAAGGTCGTTAAAAAACAACTGCCTTGACCGATGAATTTGTTTTTCTTGTAGATCATTTAATAATACTGCTAATCAAACTTTTTTGAATTGTTTTTCAGTTGTATCCCTTGTTTATTATATTAAGATTGCTTAAATGATACACTAAAACATTTATGTCGTGTAAGTCATCGATTTGAACTTCTTCTGCACTTTATTCTAGTGTTATATTTTTCAACGTTGTGTCTGTTCTGAAAAAAAATGTATTACACTCGTTTATACTCGCTTTCAGATTTGGAAAATAAAATGCTAACATTAAACTCATGTTAACTCGCTTGAAAGCCTCCGGGACACATATGTCTATGTCATTTGTCAAACATATTGAACAGTATGGCGTCTCATTGCTGCATGCATGAAACAATAAGGGTTAAATCGTTGCCACAGTTATACTCGCAGAAGAATCTAATCCATAAATTGAGAGTACACACATTTTAGAATAAAACTATTTTTAAATATCAAAAATCATTTTAAAACTCGACAGATAAAAACATCGCGGCCGATAAGATAAAATATTCTGATAGATAATTATCCAATCTGTTGATTTATGTTTTATTGATCTCTGTCAATGTCGAGTGTTTGCCATCCAATATATTAGCCATTTACGGTTGATATACTTTATTGACAACTTTATTGCCATGCGATTGCATGGCATTCCCAAGAGACGGTTTTCTGCCAGTCCGAGAAAATGAGGTTTTTTGGTGTTATGTATTCCGGTTCTTGGCAACTAAAATTAACTGTAGCGTTTATGGAATAAAGACCTTAAGTCAAAATGTCAGATAGGGTTACAGGTTTCGTTCGTTAAATGCGGTATGGGACCAGGTGATTAAACGATTAAAATGCATGTAACTAAGAAGAAAAATTATATATACTTCTCATATCACCCTTTATCCATATGCGATAGCTTAGCTTAACTTTTTTTTGAATAATTACATTATATATATGTTCGGTCAGTCTTTATTAATTTATGTTACCATGGCAACACAAATATTAGTTGGACGGAAACAACCCTGAAATACTATTTCTCGTGTGGTAATACATCCAGCAAACTAGTTTCGTCACCCAAGCTGAAGTATGTATCGAGCTACGGAGTTTCATCAAGCTATCTTAAGTTATTTGTGCTCTATTACAGAATCCAGTTTTGTGGACAGTTTTCACTTATTTCTATATTCACAGCAACCACATCTTTGTCGCACGAAAACAACTAAAATGAGGTGCATATTCCCCATATTGCCCTTTATCACCTTGCGGAGTTTTATAAACGCAGATTGATAACATTTGGAGGAAAGACGGACGGACCGAGTGTTAACCTGTTGTACCCTCCGCTGAAAACGGTAGGCGACGGATAAAGGCTAAGAGTATTTTATTTGAATAATTTATTTGAGTAGCCTAAAGGCCATATTATATGTTGGTAATATAATTAGTATTACCTGCATGTATACGAGTGCATCATTTATCGATATGTGTTTCACATTTAGTCCAAATATTATTAACATAATGACATGCTCGTTACCATTACATATAACACGTTTGAGCCATTATGACAAGTTGGCAATTTTGAAAGTTCGAACGTTTGTTGTATTGTCCAGGGATATTATATCAGAGAACTTTATTGTTCTTTTCCGCAATTATCACAAAGAATGTGTTAACGCGATGATACTGTCAGTACCGAACATGCTCAATTAAATTTCTGAAGCTGCAGGTAGAAAGGAAATTCGATTGGACACGCCGTACTCTGTATTGATCAAGTGAATAATGGATCTCTATTTATGTGTGTCCACGCGATATATGACGTTGAATGTTATTTACAGTCTTGCTATTTAATACAAGAAGCAGCATGGGTAGTTCATGCAATATCAATGGAATAAATTGTTTTCGATTTTTTTTTTTTTTTTAAATATTGCCATATAGTTTTGAAATATGTTCTGGCCGGATAAATTTTCAATACTATTTTCAACTGCAATCCGCAAATAAAATATCAAACTAAGAAGACTTCGCAAAAAGAAGAATCAATCGGTACCGTATAATTTTCAACGGTTCTCTAACCATATTCTCCTTCCTCGGTGTATTTTACCAGGGTTCTCATGTACCACACATTTGTTTTAATCTGATATGGCGTACATGTTTTCTCGTTTAGGACCTAATAGATTTCGTCATTTTGGTGTACCGTTGGTATTAACAATAAATGACACTTGCTACTCAAGTGGGAATAACATATATTTTACACATGTTATTGTTTATACAGCCTAAGCAAGGAGTTCAAAAGTTCATGCTTAGTGAACGACGATTGATACATACATATCCCTTGATAACGCGTGAATTTATATGCGCAGTATTATATTTACATGTATTGTGTTGTGAATAGTGTTTTTGTTATCTTGTATACGCAAACAAGACTAGTTCTCATGCTAGATCCCGTGAAAAATAAGAGAGTATTTTGTATTCATAGTATTTCATCCGTTTGGAAAAGTGTTTTCAGAAGTAAAGTTTATTTGATAACACATTTGTTAGAAGCAAACAAATCAATAAAAATAAAATACACCAATAGTGCCGAAATGTCTGGGTCTGAGAAGCTATGTTAATCTTGTGATTGGTTTAATGTATTGGGAACAGTTACACGTACCTCACAGTTGTCCGAACATAAGGCATAGATTTAACGAGATACAAAATGCTCTTATTTATTTTTTGTGTCACAATATATTCCATTTTAACTTCCCGCAACGATATCTATTCATACGACACATAAACACTCAATTGGTACATGAACATGTGTTGAATACATAGTACCACTCACAAATACAAAATAGCATTTTATATCTTGTTAAATCAATGTTACCAGAGCACATCTAGAGTTGAAACGTTGGCTTTTGCTTTAAGGAACACTGAATATTTATGGGTTAACTTTTTTTTATAAAACATTTTACAAAATATTCGTTGATTTTGAGCGTTATAGAGGCTTAAATAAACATTACAGACTGTGTTAAATTTGCACATTTGTACAATTTGTCAACATAGTATCCAAGTGTATTATACATAACATCAGGACCTTGCAACGGGCACTAAATAAGACAACAATAACTCGTACTTAACCTCACGAAAGAGCTCTTATTAAGAGAGTGCTTAATATAATATCATAAGGATACACTAGTATCGTTAAATTTCTTTCGATAGCGTATTGAAATTCTTTTAGACGTATTTGCATCTAAGTAATTATCAAGTGACATTATATAAATATTACATGTCTGACAGGGTGACTCTAAATTTGTCAACTTGAGGAAATACTGTCAACCGAGGCGAAACCGTGGATGACAGTATTTTTCCGAAAGTTGACAAATTTACTGTCACCCTGTCAGACATGGAATAGTTATTTTATTATACCGAACAAACATATTAAAACATGAACATTTTACATATGAACCATGAACAATTGTTTTGTTAATTTTGTGATAGCAAGCCTCGGAACGACAGTCCGTTGGTTATTACCGTAATAACCAACGCTTACACGTCGATTATTTCGATTCTAACACGATTTTATTAATTAAAAGAAGTGGAACTCCAGAAGCGGCAGCAGTATTGTATTTCTATCATACACACCTTCGTGGTCCTTTATTTATGGCAAAGAACCAATTGCCAAAACGGTACAGTACGGCACAAAACGAAACAACATATACACATAGTAGAATAAAGCTGGGGTCACCGCCTTGGAACGGTCAATGCTAAGTACTGGGGTTAAGTCATACGCGACTTTAAGGTTATAAATAAGAACTATATTGACCTAACTTCTTTCACTTTTCCGCGAAAACTTGACGTTACCACACAATCTAAATCAAATGACGTCGACTTCATTCATAAACAGTGCGCTGACAATCAATGTGACGTCATACTTATCTGTTAACATAAACAAAATGCATGCGCGAATGGGACAGTATAATTTTTTACCATTCCGCACGTGTTTGCTAAGGTAGCGGACGACAGTATTTTTGGACAGTTTTTTATTCCGCTGCGTCTGACAGTATTTCTATGTCACGATGGCATATGGGAGTTTAGCATTGTGAATAAAAGTGAGGTATAATAAAACATTTTGACATTTAATTATCCAGAAACAATCGATTATGGCGTGATATTTCGAACGTTTTCTTACTCAAAATGTGTAATTATTTGCGATTCCATGACCAATGATAATGGGGAGCTATTTTAATTATCAAACAAAACGATAGGCGAATTTGTTAGAACACTGAATGGTTATAAAATTATTTTAGTGATGTGGCTTCTACCGTTATTGATCTTCCCAGTTTTTGTTTTTTTTTAATTTATAGAAAACGGTTTCTTGTGTTTCGATTTATTCAAAACATTTTGTTTTGTGCCTATATTAAGTACTCTTTTCAGCGCATGTTCTGCGTTTCTGATTTCATTGTTGTCAATAGTTAAAATTCTGAGAAGTGTTTCCAAATATTTGCAGATCACTTGCCGTCAGGCTGGTTTAGTGTTTGGTACACTAGCTTCACTCCAAACAGAAGACCTCAGTGAGGTCATTTAGAGACACACACAGGGGTTAAATTAAATTTGAAATATACTCGTTATCATTTTACTGAAAAACTAAATTACAAGCTGGCACTCGTATCGTATTACACAAACGAATAGAGATATACCATAACGAACAATAAATGGTAATTTCATTGTATGACATACTTTGTTCTGTATCTTTGAATATTGAATCAAATCAATAGTAATATAATATAATATATATTGTCCTATTATACTTACTATTCGAACAGTGTCATTTTCAAATAACAACTGAAGGCTTATCGCTACGACCTCTTGGTTCTTATAATCTCAATTGGTTGTGTTACAATGGAACTTATCTGGATTTGAAATAAATAAATTTAATTACTCCGATTAATTCATTAACAGTTAATGATAAACTAACTATCATAAACTATGAGAGTTCAACATCTCACGAGACTGTAATCGTATATGCTTCACCATGAAAAGACTGTCGCAAATGATAACCGATTCCAATTGTAAGTACCTCATATTCATGGATACGAAACCAAAGCCTTTGGATATATATTGTTATCGCACATAAGAGTGTCATTGTTGTGTCTGAGGATATCTTGGGTGATTGATAAATAGTGCTCACTGATGTGTTACGGCCATTCAATGATCATCCTACGACTACTTATACAAATACTACCACTTCTGCTACTTAAAAGATTTTTTATGTTGTTCATTATAATGAAAATTTTACTGAAAATTATTATAATAATAAGTATTATTATTGTTAGTATTACTAATTATAATAACAATAATAATGATATTAGTATTTTTTCTGTCAATGCACCATCTAGGTAATGTAGTTCAACTGCTATGCATTGGTTTTTCCATGAACAAAAATGTTTGTCTACTTGAGCAGCATTTGTATTCTAACTTTTTCCAACCCCACATTGTGCAGGAAACCAACCAATTAAAATCAACTAGCTATCGACAGCGGAATATCAGACTACTTCAAATGCGTACGCTTTATACATGTAAATTGAATAAGTTTACAAATGCAAGACAGAAGTCAGTGTTGCGTAGAAGTATTTCATGCGCTTAATTGCATTGTAATTACCGTCTGATTAACTGTATATAAAATATAGCTTATTGCACAATGCCAATTGGTTAGACGATTTACAATCTTAAATTTTGGCGGACATAGGGCATGTTGTTAAAATAGCTATAATTGGGCTCGCAAGTCAACACAAATGTGTTCACCCTAGGGATATTATTGTTCTTTGTAGGTATTGACTCGACATCGTATGGACAAAATAATTAGTAACAAACAGAGTGTGTGTTCCTCACAAGATGTTCTCAAACAAAATGACAACTACCAATCACTCGAGAACCTTTACTTCAACTGAAATATTTGAAACTAATGAGCACTAACTAAGGTTACTCTGTCTCATGAGCAGTGAGGCAGAGTGTCTAACAATTGTCATCCACACATATAGTATGACACAAGTTCGTGTTATTTACGCGAATAGCAGCGCGTAATAGAATTATTGCAGATTTGTATTTAATAATTGAATAAAGAAAATATTTATTTCTTAAGAGACCTTCTGATATACATGTAGATATATAGAGATTGTTTGAATTTTAATGCAACACAATATCAGAACGAAATCGAATTACAAAGTTGAAGACAAATTCGTATTCTTTTCTACTTTTCTTAATGTCCTTTACAGAAGCTGTTAGCGATATTCATTCTCCAGAAATGGACAGCTTACGCTAACCATCAGAAATAAATGTTCCCAATAATTCAAGCCGTATAATAGCGAAACGCGCATTCAGAGATTGAAATTGAATTGAAAAGCAGACAAAATATGGGTCTAGAAACAAATTCGCCCTGTTATGTGAGCAATTTCTTGATTAACAAACGAATATAAAACACATTCAGGAGCGCATTTTGCTTAAGGCTATAGATGCTATGTGTTTGACCTCGAAGTAAACGTAATTTATATGGAGATCTCTTACCGTTGCAAAAGACAAAATGAGCCCGTCATGTGTTTGATACATCTTCTGTTATTTCTATCTAGTGCTTTATCGGCATATAGTAATGTTACTCATAATCCAGAAACCCAACCCAACAGTAAAACTTTTTTTATGGAACAATAAAGACATAATTTCAAACAATAAGACGTGTTTTTATAAACATTTGTTTTAACAAAACATCAAATATGTCGACCAATTGTAAGATTACAGAATTAAGGACTTCTATTCTTTTGATAATATATGTTATATACACGGAATACCTTCAAGCAATTTCCTAATGTATTACACATTAATTAAAAGCATACCCATACATATTAAATATTTAATCAATACAAATAACACACCATGTACGCAAACATCATTCGTAGAAAACATACTTGCAAAACAAAACAAAACGAACAAACTATTTTACTCACTACAAATTAAAAAACCTGTAGAAATGTTCAATATAAATATGTCCATAGAATCATAGCTACGAATAAATATCTTTTTAAGTGCACCCTATCCAACACAAATTTATGTGATATATGCAGCGAACGAATTGAAACAATAAAACACCTATTCTGGGAGTGCAAACATATTCAAATTCTATGGAACTAATTGACAACATTTCTAGAGAAACAACAACTAAAAGTAAAACTGTCTCTCTTAAATATCAGCTTCGGTGTAAATTCTTTGAAACACTGTGAACTCCAGTATTATATTAATGAAATATTTCATATTCAAAATGAAATACAAAAAAAACAAACACCTTCTTTGAACTGTTTAATACATTATTTAAAACTAAAGATCCAAATTGAAAAAGAAATAGCCCTCAACAACGATACACTTCATATTTTTGAACACAAATGGAAACACATAAACTTTCATAATCCAGTCCAGTTGTCTTCTACCCCACTTTACGCAACTCATCTATAGTATTGATTATTACATTTAAAAGTAACAACATATACCACAGGCAACCAAAGCAAAAAAAAATACATATATTAGCATATATTGTATAATATGTTTGGCATTATTACTGCTGAATGATATCACTGTTGTTCTTGCTCATGTACATATTTACATTGTATGTTTAATATTGAATAAACAAAATCTTGTTTCGAGAAGAAACGAGGCATAAGTACGCCTTAACCGTTGGATACAGGTATTGGTATTGGTCACTTAATGGATATGCAGACAAGATTCATATAATTCAATATGCTCCTTAAGATGTAAAACTGTCGATTACGATATACGATAAAAGAGTGTTCTAAATATGATTTATGATAGGTAATAATTGTTTTCTACTCCGTTTATTACAAAATGTCAATTCAATTGAACTGAAATAGTGGATAGGATTTTGGAGTCGGATAAGCACATATGGATTAAACATACTTTTGCTTTGACATGACGTTTGTACAAAAATGACCAGCTTCAATCTCTGATGGATTTACTCAATACCCTTCAGATATTGGCTGATATTCACATTGGTTCAATATGACTGAGGAGACAAACGCCATAAAATTCATATGGTATTTTATGAGTGCAATAAGACAATTGAATATTGGGTTAAACGGCCAAGTCTTTGAACATCTCGTACCGCACGTGCAATACAGGTTAATACAATTATCACATCATACATAACGTGTGCTATGATATATTTACTTCTAAATGAACACGCCTGTCTACAGTATTCGTGTTTAGTGTTTTGCTTCAAGATGGTAGACGTCGAAATAAAAACAAAGTTATTTGTTGTTTATTAAGGTTATCGTCGAGAAATTGGATGTTCAAATATAATGTTCAATCATAAACTGTATTTGAGAACGATAATGTCTCATACTGATATTTAAATATAACTAGGATCAATTCGAATCAAACGTCTTATAGCTAAAATATGATTTATTTATTTCCACCCAAATCTAACGAAATACACGAATAATTCATCTAGAACAAGCAAATGTTGATTTAGAAATGCACTCGAGTGTATGAACTATCTTGCACAGTGCGGCTGATTCATGCATTAATTCCGTCTGGTATTCGTAATTTGCCAGAAAGTTTGCAGAAAAATACAATTCAGTTCATAATTAGATATAATTGAATACAAGTGTGAATTGACTTTTTAAGCACATTATGAGAATTTTCGTTTAACTCGTAAACGCTCCATTGTTCTATTTCTCATTCTGGTAAATACGAACAAACAGTATCCTACTACAATTATTTTGCGGTGTCATGTAGCTCGTAATAAGATCAAGCCGAGCATTGAATGAGTACATTGACCTGACACTCATACATCATAGGAGGTCCTTGATTGTTATAATTCTATGAGTTCAATATTTTCCGTCAACATTACTGATGCCATAATCAGACAAAAAAACAATGAAATGGTCTGAGAAAAAAATGCGATGAGTAGCGTTTTAGGATTAAATAACAATTCCCATGTCACTGCTGTTCAAATTCAACTAAAAACATTTTTTGATTTTTCTAAAATTTAAAAAATGTCTTCATGTTCTAAATCAAAATGATCTCACTCTCACTTTAGCAGGCTGTTGTAAACAACAGACGTTCAATATATACTAACAAAGTTCTCACTACAAGAATTAATATAAGTTACGTAAGAATCCTTTTAAATAGATCATCTATGCATTGCAATTGTAAATTATCTTAACAACGTATCTGTATTCCGCTGCATTCCCATGTATTAACCATGTTAGTGTTTTTTTTAATATACACCGTATTCGTTTGTCGTTCTATAAAGAGGCAGTTTTCGTTTTCTACAATAATGACACGATAAGATGATGTCATGCATTTCATTTCAAAATATATATTAAACATTCATTCAGTTGTAAATTCAAATACGAACCAGTCAATACAATACCAGGCAGATTGGAATCTGATGAGTCTGCACTGAGGTTTGAAAACTTGTTAGTTGTTAATAACTCAATGGTATGTGCATACACGATGCGCCACTATGTTCAATTTGTCTGGAAACTGACATTACCAAGACACGTCCTTTGTAATTGCAGCATCGGTTTTATTCGATGACATTTCAAACACGCAGTTCAAATAAATGAAAAGTATGATATTGCCTTACATTCGTTAACAATAAATCACTTACAAACAAGACAGTTCCTATCATATTATTTTTTTATTTTGCTGTTATATAATTTGAAATTTTTCAAGTTTGAACATTATATAATTTCACAAATTTAATCTATCAACATCTTGTTTACAGGATTCTACATTCACAACCGTTTCTTACATTTTTATAAAATATGTTGGTAAGGGCAAAACGTGCACTTACATTCCGCTTAATGTTGGATATCTTATATTATTTCGGTATAATCAATCCATCAATCTGACTTAAAGAAGGATATTTTTTTTACATCTTCCTACGCTTGGCTATGAAATAAATGACAAGCCGTTTCTCTCCAAATAAACATTTTTCTTAAGCTTGACGTCGAGATTATCGACGAGGTTTTCTCACAGAATGTTAAGTATTCATGAAACAAACAAACATGGGTCCTATGAATAATATCTACGTCGTAACACTAGTCGGCTATACGTAACACCAGTAGGTTATACGTATCACGTTAAGGCTATACGTAACCATAATATGCTTTCTGTAACGCTTATAGGCTATTCGTAACACTTGTAGGCTATTCGTAACACTAGTGGGTTAGAAGAAACACTTGTATGCTATACGTAACACTTGTAAGCTATACGCAGCACTAGTAGGCTATACTTAACACTTGTAGGATTTAGCTAACACCTGTAGGCTTTACGCAATACCAGTAGGCTATAAGTAACACTGGTAGGCTGTTCGTAACACGTGTTAGATATACTCAACACGGAGAGGCTAAACGTAATATAAGTAGAATAAACGTGCCTTTGGTGTAAGCGCGAATATATTTTAATCATTGGGGTTTCAATGGCAATAGATAAAACCATTTCTAACTCAGTTCATTTCAGAAACAAACACAAATGAAATACATCGAGGATTAAACCAACATAGTGTGTGCTAAAATTGACTCGTACATTTTATTAAAACAGTATGACTCGACATTAAAATTGGCACTTTTTTGCTATAATGTACTGTTTTGTTTGTATTTGTTCCAACAAACTTCGAATACAGCTATTCATAAATTTATCACAATTACACGACATCTAAGAGTAATTCCACTGACATGTTTAAATAATGCATTAATAACAACATTTTGACAAACAAAAATTTGGTCCAGGAACATTCAAAGATATGGCAGAATATCTCAGGGTTAACATTTTTGATCATTACTTTTATAAATTAATGTTCATATAAATACTGAAAAAGAGAAACGCTATAAGTAACAAAAGCTACTGTTATTAAAACAAAATCGTCGTGTAGGTTGTATGATTGTTCTACACGTGTAATGCATCTTCAACCGGAAAGCGAGTTTGACACAAAAGTTTATTTAAATTGAATCGCTTAACGCACGATTTTAAAATGTCAGCGACGTAGCAGCCTGGAAGACATAAGAGCATGAAGATAGTAGTCCAGCAGTCGGAAGCCTGGTGGCGTGATTCAACGGTCTACCAGTCTAGGTTACATAATACTAATAGGAAGTGGAATTTGGGGGGTTACATGCAGCCAGTTTGCTATTAAGCACATATGATGCAGGTCCTGGTGCATAAGATTTTAAAAATGCATTTCAAATGATAAGTTTTGGTATCAGTTTAAAGGTACATGTGTAAGTCACAGGGCAAAAGGCCTGATTTGTGCATTTCTTTGTATGTTGGTGGTTGCCAGCCTCAATAGTAGGGCATATTTTTGCATTCAAGATGGCCGTGGCGGTGCTTTTAAAACCGGTGCATATGTTCTAAGGTAATTATTTTGAGTTACAACACATAGAATTTTTTCTAATGCAGTTTTTTTGTAAGCTTACGAAACCACCTTTCCAGTCATGTATAGTGATATATTGCCTATACGCTCGGTCAAGGTGAAATTTGAGATCAAAGATTGCGAATTCTATATATAACGAAGAAGGAAATTAATTGCGCATGCGTAACCTTTAACTAGCGTCGTTAAGTAAAATGTCCAGCAGTGTAGCAGTCGGTCAGCGCGAATGTCATCGTTAAGCACTCCGTCAACGCGACAACAACAGTTCAGCCGTCTTGCCGCACGCTCCAAACCCTACACCAGTGTGAAATTGCGTCATTAAAACTGTATTGTGAAATTTAACATTTTAATTTAATTAAACGTAATCACTTTAAAACAGCCTTTTTGTTAGCATTTGAGAAGTGTCGCGATGTATTTCACTGTTCTGTGCAATAAAATCAAATTTAAAAAAGTCTCCTCGTTTTAGTTAAGGGCACTAAAGTGTTTTCGGAAATTCGAAAACGGCGATTTACCAGAAATTATTGCACTTTGCACTTATAAATGTCAGTGACTGACAACTGACCTTCTTGAATCAGAGATAAGGGTAGGATGGATTTCAGAAAGGATTTGAGACCAATCCACACACAAGTTATGTGGTCTGGCCGATCGAACCTGGGATCCTGTAGTCCAGCGCTCTTCAATCTGAGCTAGCCGGCCTTTACTTTAAATGTAATTTAAACGCAATTTGATCGGCAAACAACATTTACAAGTTTAAAAATATAAATAATACATTTATTGCTGAGCACGTTTTTAACAGTCCCCTCTACACAAGAAACTCCAGTGGTGTGAGCTGCGACGACCGCCCTCACATAGATATATACGTTCATGCGAATATAATTTGTGATAGGGAATTTGTATGTGTTGATGCACTAAACGATCGAACCAGAGTAGATACATACCGAGAAGCACGTTTGAATCTTATGTCACCTATGAAGTATTTTAAAAATAGTTTCGTACTATTTTCATATAAAAAAAAACACAATTTGAGATATTTGCAAACATGATGGAAATTGAGAACATTAAAACAATCTAAATATGGAAAAAAAAACAATTTAAACTAAACAAAATTTAAGCAGTTTCAAATTGGCGTTGTTCAGTTAGAAATAAAAAACAATTTCGAAATTCACGCAGTGTAATTTTTACGCGATTAAGAGTTTCAGCACTTCAAGTCGGAATTTTCGAAATGGTCCCAAATTTCACAAAATCGAGTACACTAACTTTAAATTGAATGCGAATAAACTCGAATCGGCTTAAAGTAAGATTAATTATGAAAACTGTCAAGTTATATTTACATCAAGATGTATTACGGAACCGATCTAAAAAAACAAAACACGTAGGATAGAAGCGAATTAATATGATCGGACAGGATACATGTTCGTGATCAACATGGGCTAGCGTGATGATGTTGGTTGTTATAAGAATTATACAAATAAAGCGGTCTCCTGTGAGGGAGGACGTGAAACAGTGTGCCATAGTAAATCGTTTTGAGTTTTTAAATGGTTACTTAACTAATTAAGAGCCTTACTGGAACATGTGTTTCAGCAAGGGATGAACAAATTAAGATAAAGATATAGATAAAGATTTGTCATATTTCAAAATAAAATATTTTTCATAGCAATTTTAAAGTTTTATCCAATTACAGTTCTGAGCAACAATCTCTGAATTATTGCATGCACGACCCATTTCAAGCAAATAACAATATTCCGAATACAAACTTAAGTAATTTAATATTAAAAACAAATTGTAAAGCATATATAAGTTTCTTTAGTAGGAACTTTAAATATCATATGATATTTGATATACGAAATTGCATAGTGGACAGTGTATTATAAAGGTTTAAATTGGTTGGCTATATCCTTTCGACTTGAACAATTTACGTATGTTGTAATATTTGATTTTGTTGTTGCATTATATAGATATTACAAAATGTAATTTAATTTATTACTGTTCTGTGTTCCTCAACCGATTTTGTATGTGTTTAACAACTAAGCAAAACATATATAACCTTTTAATTATGCATACTAAACCGAATCAGTATAACATATACTCATATAATGTGAAAGCCAGTTGCGAAGTTTATGAGCATTACTATGTAAATTATTTGTTGTTATCTAATATAAAAAAGTGTTACTGCGTGACAATGCAGTGTTGTTATTGGAATTGACACTGAATACACACGTGACCAATGTATAGCGTTAAGTATTTGAATTAGTGTAAATAGCAGCTGAAAAAGGAGCTATCAAAGACAGACGGATCCATTGGAACGGGTGAATTTTTTATCGAAAGAGTACAGTCAGAATTTGTGATTGCATCTAAACAAGAAGCTGTCAAAGACAGAAGTTGCACCCCCTGCTACGGGTGCATGTTAATCGAAAGAGTGCATAAAGATTATAATTACTGTAGTTGTTTGGTAACATATTTACTATTTTTTATAAATAAGTAACCGTTGTATGTAGGTATTTATTAAATGCTTTTACAGAGTCGTTACGTTCAGTTTAAAAACTCTCATAAATATAAAAATGTGTCTATGTCAAAGTAGTAGTGTCTCAGCCTTTATTGGGTTCTTTGATCCGTTCTTTATCCATATTGTAACAATATTGGAAAAACACTATTTGTGATCATTCATTCATCGTCAGCAATTTGAATGCCACTAAACAAGGAGATATACCACTGTTCTAAATGGAATAAGTTCCACGTTCCCCCTTTCACTTGTCGATGACCTTTTGAACTGCATTGTTATTCATAAACATTAATGAAAACCTGATCGAATGTAAACGTAGTGCCTGCAAATAAAAATGTATGCGTGGAGTAAACCCATCGGTATCTGTACAATTAATTTATTTTGCATATATATCTGACATGATTCTTTTAATATACGGTGCATTAACAAAAAAAAATATAAAATTACAATTGCCTGTTTTAAAAATAGAACTAAGGTCATACCATGTTTAATTTTAAAAAGATATAGTACGATGGGAAAACAGATTTTCAGATTATAACATATAACATAGCAAACAATGAAACTTCAGAATTTATATAAAACAAGAAGGTCGTTAAGAAACAACTGCCTTGACCGATGAAGTGTTTTATACTTGAAGATCATAAAATAATACTGCTAAGCTAACTTATTTCTTTTTTCTGTTGTATCTTTTGTTTATTATATTACACACTAAAACATTTATGTCGTGATATTCATCTATTTGAACTTCTTCTGCACTTTATTCTAGTGTTATATTTATCAACGTTGTATCTGTTCTGAAAACAAAATGTATAACAATCGTTTATACTCGCAGTCAGATTGGGAAAATATAATGCTGATATTCAAATCATGTAAACTCACTTGAAAGTCTCCGGGACACATATGTACATGTCATTTGTCAAACGTATTGAACAGAATCTAATTGTTGTATTCATAAAACAATAACCAGAGGGTGGAATTAAATCGTTCTCTCTTGATGGTTACGAGTTTATTGTATACCACAATTATACTCGCAGAAGAATCTAATCAATAAATTGAGAGTACACACATCAATAACAAGAATAAAACTATTTTTAAATATCAAAATTCACTTTAAAACTCAACAGATAAAAACAACGCGGCCGATAAGGTAAAATTGTCTGATAGATAGTTATCCAATTTGTTGATTTATGTTTCATTGATCTGTGTCAATGTAGAGTGTTCGCCATCCAATATATTAGCCATTTACGGTTGATAGACTTTATTGACAACTTTATTGCCATGCGATTGCAAGGCATTCCCAAGAGACGGTTTTCTGCCAGTCGGAGAAAATGAGGGTTTTTGGTGTTTTGTATTCCGGTTCTTCGCAACTAAAATTAACTGTAGCGTTAATGGAATAAAGTCCTTAAGTCTAAATGTTAGATAGGGTAACAGGTTCGTTTGTTGAATGCGATATGGGACAAGGTGATAAAACGATTTGAATACAAGTAACTAAGAAGAACAATTCTATATATCTGATAACTAAATCAATGCGGAATCTAATAATTAATAAAATATCGAAAAATCGTGTGTTTAAACAAAGGTGATAATGTGGCATACACCATTTTATAAATGACATCCATTTTTACCAAGGTCATGGCATTCTCTGGTATTGGATGATTGTGTAATTATCTGTTTTCAGTGACACGGAAAATGCCAATAAACAGAATATTTGTATGTAGAAAGCTAACTTGCAAATTATGATCGCGTTTATTGAGGAAGTGTGAAGGATTGCTTGCTTTCGTGCAATTCGTGTGTTATAAGGTTCATGCATCGAACGTTGCTTAACAATAGAATCTCCTTGTTGCGGGCAAGAACTATGTGGTAAACTGGTTTAAATTGGTGTATTGTTTGTTTCGATTATGCGATAAACTAATCATATACAAATTCCGACTGCAACAGGAGCTTTGTCACAGACAAAACATACTGGTTAACCCTTTGAGCGCTAGAACCGGATTTTGAAGGCCTTTGCAAACAGTTTGGATCCAGATGAGACGCCACAGAACGTGGCGTCTCATCATGATCCAAACTGTTTGCTATTCTGATAGTGGTCTTAGAAAAAAAATAGAAGAAAATGCTAATTTTAGAATTTCAGCAGACGACATTTTAGCAGACGACAAATTTCCCAGCATGCAAAGGGTTAATGCTGTCGAAGGAAGAACATCATCTCATAAGCTTCTTGAAAAATTGATCGACGGAAATACTGAAATAGATTTTACATTAGTAATGTCTCTCTATTCACATATAACGTATCATCAACCTAGCTTAAGTCATATTTGAGTTTGTACAGTACCCGGATTTTAGTTGCACTGATGAATGCCGCATGAAGTGAAATAGTGTCCGTATTCTCTATATGTTATCTATCCAAATATAGAGTTTAATCAAACGATCTTATTATCGAACTATAGCAAGATCAACATTGTTCAGACAGTTTTAACTATTTTTTGAAACCGTAGCAACGACATTTTTTATTTCACCAAACGTATGAAATAACGTTTATGCTGCATATACGGCCCTCTATCCACATACAGAGGTTCATTAACCAAGCTTAAATACTATCTGAATTTTCGCAAGATTGATTATGTAGGATACTTATGCAACCATAGCAACCACACTTTTTCTCGGTCGAAAGAACTGAAATAACTTGCATATACTATATGGCCCTATATACACCTACCGAGTAACATCACCTAGTTTAAGTACTTTTAAGTTATCGCATGATGCAGATATTTCGGAAATATTTTAGTCGTGTTACCATAGCGACCCGAATTTC
Organism: Dreissena rostriformis; assembly: GCA_007657795.1. Taxonomy (NCBI): domain Eukaryota; kingdom Metazoa; phylum Mollusca; class Bivalvia; order Myida; family Dreissenidae; genus Dreissena; species Dreissena rostriformis. The sequence continues at coordinate 235,882 of VMBQ01000125.1, read as the reverse complement.
TGTCGGACGAAACATATGAAATAACATGCATACTTTTCATATTACCCTCTATCCATATACATGTACGATAGCTTAGCTTATTTTTGTCGAATAATTACATGATACATATGTTCGGTCAGTCTGTACTAATTGATGTTACCTAGCAACCAAAAATACGTCCAGCGAACTAGTTTCGTCAACCAAGCTGAAGTCTGTATCTTGCTACGGAGTTTTATCAAGCTAGCTTATATTCTTTGTGCGTTATAACAGAAACTAGTTTAGAGGATAGTTTTCACTTATTTCTATATTCACAGCGACCACATTTTTATCGCACGAAAACAACTAAAATGAGGTGCATATTCCCCATATTGACCTCTATCACCTTGCGAAGTTTCATCAACCCAGATTGATAACATTCGGAGGAAAGACGGACGGACCGAGTGTTAACATAGTGTACCCTCCGCTGAAAACGGTAGGCGACGGATAGAGGCAAATAGTTTTTTATTTCAATAATTTATTTGAGTAACCTAACGGCCATATTATATGTTGGTATTATAATCATCATAACATGCATGTATACCAGTGCATCATTTATCGATATGTGTTTCACAATTAGTCCAAATATTATTAACATAATGACATACTCTCGTTACCATTACATATAACACGTTTGAGCCATTATGACAGGTTGGAAAGTTTAGGAAAGTTCGAAAGTTTATTGTATTGTCTAGGGATCCAACATGTGAGAACGCTGTTGTTGTGTTCTGCAATAATCACAAAGAATATATTAACGCAATGATACATTCAGTACCGAGCGTGCTCAATTACATTACTGACGCTGCAGGTAGAAAGGAAATTCGATTGGACATTCCGTACTCTGTATAGATAAAGTGAATAATGGATCTCTATTTATGTGTGTCCACGCGATATAATACGTTGAATGTTATTTACAATCGTTGCTAATTCATACAACCAGCAGCATGGGTATTTCATAAAATATCAATGGAATTAATTGTTTTTGATTTTTTTCTTTTTCATTATATTGCCATTTAGTTTTGAAATTCACGTATGTTCTGGCCAGATAAATCTTGAAATAATATTTTCAAATTCAATCCGCCAATATTATGTCAAACTAAGAAGACTTCGCAAAAGGAAGTTGTTATCGGTAACATATAATTTTGAATGGTTCTCTTACCAGATGCTCCTTGGTGTATTTTGATAGAGATCTCATGTAACACATGTTTGTTTTAATCTGATATGGCGTACATGTTTTCTCGTTTAGGACCTAATAGATTTTGTAACTTTGGTGTACTGTTGGTATTAAAAATGACACTCGATACGCAAGTAAGCAATTCCATATGTTTTACACATATTATTGTTTATTCCAGCCTAAGCCAGAAATTCAAAAGTTCATGCTTAGTGAACTTCGATTGATATATATCCCTTGATTATGTGTCAATGTATATCATTTACATTAAATGTATATGTATTGTGTTGTTTAAATTGTAAACGTGTTATCTTTTATACGCATACACGACTATGTATCATGCTATATACCGTAAAGAAATAAGAAGGCACATTATATTCATCCGTATTGAAAGTGTTTGCAAAAGTAAAGATTGTCTGATAACATAATTGTGAGTACCAAAAATATCCATACAAATGAAATACATCAATAGATTCGAAAAGTCGGTGTCTGAGAAGCTTTGCTAATCTGGTGATTGGTTCAACGTATTGGGAGAAATTGCAATTGCCTCACAGTTGTAAGAACATAAGGCCTTTAGCCCCATCAACATTCCAAATCAACGAATATTTCGTAAAAAAAATAATAAAATAAAGTTTATAAAATAAAATCAGTGTCCCTTGTAGCAATAGCCGAAATTTCAACGCTAGATGTGGTCTGGTAACATAGATATAATACGATAAAAAATGCTAAGGTGAACGTCCGATTATTTTTTATTTTGACCGCATGCAACAAAAAATACAATAATGAACATAAACAAATGAGATGAACATTACAGATTGAGACACCAGATTGAACGGTTATTTTTATTCAAACTTTAAATCTGGCGCTAACGTCTCGATCGCAATCTCTCCACAAACGCTTTAGCTGATGCGTGGACTTTCGTCAATCGATCATGGTGCGAATATCCTGTGTAGTTGCTTGTCGCTTTGTTTTAGTTTTCACGATGCATGTTAATCTGTCGGTACTTCTTTGTGCTTTGTATAAATAGCACAGAGTGTCAATGCAGTGGCCCATTATGCCAATAGGAAGTTAGTGAGTTTACATAAAACTCTTGCGTTTGTTGCGCCGTCTTACAATATTGCATCTGGTCACAGCAGTGAATTGTATGTAACCTTTTCCATGTATAACTGTACATACCCCAAGATCATAGTCGTTTACTTTACACTGTAAAGGAACACGGAGATCAAAATGCACACTAAACTTGTTTTAAAGTCTATTGATCCATTAATTAACATTACAAACTTTGTTCAAGTTGAACATTCGTACAATCTGTCAACATAGTATCCCAGTGTATTATACATAATATCAGGACCTTGCAACGGGCTCTAACTAATACATCACTAACTCATACTTCAGCTTACCAAAGAGCTATTGATGCCAAGTTTGCTTAAGCAAGAAGTAGACCATACATTAAAACGCATTGAATTGACCTTATGTTGCTTTGACATTTTTGTTTTTATGTTTGACTGACCAATACGTGGCATTATTTGTGAAATGTGGTCGTCAAAGTGAAATGATCTCATGGAAGTATACGCATTTTACAATGTTAATTGTTTTTGATAAAGTAGATGGTATTTTGTATACAAGCTGCAAAAACAGAGTTTACATTCCTTTGCATTACCATAGTAAAGTTTTGTTTATTTGGATTGCGTGTCATAGACTTATACATTACACTTAACATGACATGGTTATTACATGAACTTTGTTCAAACAAATGAACCTCTTTTTTCAATAGCTCATACTTGGTATGTATAAATATTAAATAGGAAACTTATAAGGAAACGCTATTATCGTTAATATTTCGATAGTTTATTGCAATTCTTTTAGACGTATTTGCCTCTCAGTAATTATCCAGTGACATTTTGACATTTCATTATCCGAAAAAAAATCGATTATGGCTTCATTATAACGAATGTTTTTTTACTTAAACGGTCCCAATTATTTGCGCTGTTATAGCCAACTGTTATAATGGTAAGCTTATTTAATAATTGAACGAAACGATAGACGCATTTGTTATATCACAGGATGGTTATATAATTATTTTGGTGATGTAGCTTCTATCGTTATTAATCTTCCCCAATTATTATTTTTTTAGAAAACTGTCACTTTAGTTATGATATCTTCAAAACATGACTGGAATCAACTGTTGTTTGCATCTATGAAACTTGTTTCATTTGAAGCAGAAGTCAAACGTTCAAACAAATGTTTAATTTCGTTAACACATATTTAAAACTCCGAGTCAGGTTCAGTAAATATAATATCGTTTGAATAACTTGTATATGCCATATAGTATGTAGCCTGTGATGCAACTGGAGGAAATCAACATGCAAAAGACATATTGCATTATTACAAGCGTGTAAATATATTTTGTAAATATTACATAATTTCCAGTTAAATAATCACTATCATAGAGTTAACGCGTATTTAAAATAAGTGCACTTTATTTTACGGAGAAGTTGATTAAAACGATGCTTGAAACATTACGTAACCCGTTGAACATTTCATATGAAATCGGCTACATCATCCATTTTTTGTTCATAAATCTTAAAAATACATTTCAAAAGTAAACATTGTTTAACGGTGTGTTTGTTTCCATCGTTTTAGTAAAACGCATGAACTATATAATGGGTAAAAATATATAAGGTCAATTTTAGAAACAGCATAATTTCAATAAGGTCTTTACTCAATTAAGCAAACGATGTAATCACTAAATGTGCCAACCATATAAGCTGTAACCTGTTATTGTAAGGCTTGCAATGCAAATATAATTTATAAGATCTAGCTTCTTTTTTATAACTCAATTATTCAATTGACTAAAATGAATATCGTTGGTGGTTATAGGTTAACAATCTGTTCCATGGCGTATCATTTTCAAAATAAATGTGCCTCTGAACAATTGTATTTATTATTTTCTGAAACGATGTCTTTCAAATACTAGCGATGACCGGTTATCATGTCAACAAATATAGTTTCTGACATTACTTGCATATGTAGTTGCTTGTGCTTTAAGTTTACTCGAAAACGACAGTGTAAAGGTGAAATGAATTATCGAAAAACACTGGAAAACAAACTTAAACCTAGTTTAGTTAACACGTGAAGTATAGTGACATCATGTTGTTTATTTAATTGACGTAATTTGATTTTTGTCTTTTGTTGTGTTTTCGAATAATATCTTTTATGTTTTTCAAAATGAACAACAAACAAAAACCGAAAATATTGGAATAAATGGAATAACAGGTAAGTGTCGGATACAAATTGGTACGAAAACCTCAACCACTCGCAAAAGCTTGCGCTATAGAGTTTCCAAGCCTCGGTAAATAAACTTTAATTTATATGTATTCAACACTTAAGAAGTAATCAATTTCAAATGCAAGTATTTAATTTGCGCATTAAACATATTATTCAGTTAATCTATCAGCATACCATTTACTACATTAACCTCGTACATGTAATATATGACTAGTTGTTTCTGAAGTTGCACAACATACATAAAAGCTGGTATAACATACACTGCCAATTAGGTTTATTCTGGAACTCTACTCAATCTTATGTTATTACACGAAGAAGAATTAATTTGACATTGTTATGCACCTAACCATGAAATGAATTACAGACCATTGGTCTCCATATATTCATTCTTTTTCCTTAATCTTGAGGTCAAGAATTATCGACGTACGGTTTTCTCAAAGACATTTATGCAATGCACGGAACCTGAAACCGTGGTTTGTAGGATTATTATACTTTGTCGGATCACTAAATGCGTGTATGGTTCCGTGCAGTAATACGTTTATAATATGTCTTCACCTATAAAGAGCATGGTTATGCTATATTTCGTTTTCAAAATCATGTTAGACAAACGTACATTCCAAACGTTTTATTTGAATATTTAAAAGAGCAATGGACATGATTTGCTGTAGTTCAGGAACTTGGAAAAAGTCATTTACAGTAACAATTTCAAATAACTTAATGCAATGCCGAACAAACTTAGGTGGTAAATCTTGATTTATACTTTCGTATATGCCGTGAATGTATTCCGAGTCTGCACCATGATTAATTCTCATGGGAATGGAGAACTTCTTGCTATATTTTACTGTTTGATCAAACAATCACAATTCAATATATAGGAATAATGCGACTCCAAAAACATTATCAGGATGAAAAACCGTGTTGATACTCGATAGTCACTTATTATAAGCTCATTGTGATCGATTTCTCTCAACGATGTAGGGATAATATATGCTTCAACAAGAGTACATATTGAACTAAAACATGGCAACAACATGAGAAAATAGCAATCGTCTCTTTCTTCGTTACAGATAACATAAAGAGAAAAGTGTTTGTACATAAAGAGCGTAAATAAAATATGTCAATTCTAAAGTTAGTGTGTAGAGCAATACGCACATATAATATGCTGTAGAATAATTTGTAGAGATAAATGTGACGGTTATTACAAATAAATTTATCCCAAAGATTACATCTTACCACTAAATACATTTTTAACGGGTGCAATGTTGCTGCAAAAGCCGATTGGATGTAAATTGTGGTAGGTCCATTTGAAACTAAAATCGAACAAGTAGCCATACCTTGAATTGTTCCTGGTACGTGTGTCTTTATTTGTTAAAACAATAATGCTTGATTATGTAAAGTGATAATTGACAAGCGAACATACTTTTCCTAAAAGTTAAACTTATTTTTATAATTTAACGTTGATCTTTACTAGCTAAACGATAATTTATTTGAACGCAAATGACAATTTGTTTGAATATTCATTTAGGGTACGGACCTTTTGATGTCATCGCCTTTATTTAGTACTCTGTTCAGCTCATGTTCTTGCGCTTCTGATTTCATTGTTGCTATTAGTTTAAATTGTGCGAATTAATTCAACATATTTGTAGATCACTGGCCGCCAGGCTGGTTTAGTGTTTGGTACACTAGCTTCACAACAATGCGTTCCAGGTTCGCCACCTCCTAGGCACATATTCATTTGGTAAGTTAGCACTATAACAAACGTGATGCGTTTCCCCGGGGATTCGACTTACCCCTCACAACAGAAGACCACAATAAAATCAATTTTCAAGGAGCACAAATTTTATATATGGAACGTTAGGTCATTAATAGACACACACAGGGGTCTATTTAAATTTCAAATATACTTATTAGCATTTTACTTAAAAAGAAAACCACCTGAAAAACAAGTTATATTTCGTCAGTCATTACACAAAAAAAGAGGTATATTCCATAATAACGAACACTAAATGGAAGTTTCATATTTAATGATAATTTTTTTTCTGTATCGAAACTCTTTGACTATATTATCAACTCAATAGTAATGTATATATACACATGATTTTACCAATCATTTTAATATATTCTCCTATTGGATTTAATATTACGATACTGTTTTATCAATGCCAACTTAAATCTTAACGCTATGTCATCTTGGTTCTCATTATGTACACTCGCTTTGTTACAATAGAACTTATCTTGATTGGCAATAAATAACTTCAATTACTCCAATTCATTCATCAGTAGTTATTGATGAACTAAGACTTCAAAAGTTGACGAGCCTGTAATAGGATATGCTTCTCCATTTAACCCTTTGCATGCTGGGAAATTTGTTGTCTGCTAAAATGTTGCCTGCTAAATTTCTTAAATAAGCATTTTCTTCGATTTTTTTTCCAAAAATACTATCAGAATAGCAAACAGTTTGGATCCTGATGAAACGCCACGTTCTGTGGCGTCTCATCTGGATCCAAACTGTTTGCAAAGGCCTTCAAAATCCGGTTCCAGCGCTCAAAGAATTTAACACTGTCGCAACTGCTGACTGAACCCAGTTGTGAGTGTCGCCGGCCTAGTCAGCCCTTCGTGGGTCGTTTCACAAGCAACAAACTTGGTGGTTTCGTGACTATATTGTTTGCAGACTTAGATGATTATGCTATGATCTGCAACAATGCACAAATCTTAATATAACATGATAAACATAATAATATAAAACGGTAAAAAAAAGATAAGCCGTTAAACAATACAAACAATGCAAACGATGTGATATTCATTAAATGTATCATTTCAATACTAATAATACTAATAATACTAATTATACTAATAATACTAAACTTATAATAATAAGAAGAAGAATAAGAATAATAAGGAATATATAACTATATTAATAGAGTTTACCTGCAGATATACATATTTATGTCTGCATTCAACGTCAGCACAGATAAAGGCGTCTGAACGTCAGTGTAAATCTGGTCTATGTGAAAGTTGCGGCAAGGATTAGGTTTCTCGTGCATAAACCGGTGTTAGTAGTATTTGTTAGTAAGGCTACACATAACCATTAATGACTATATACTCACTACGAAGATAGACTATATAAACTACATATATGTGGCATCTTGATGATAACAAGATTATTAAATTATCACCCTATGACATAATCCCCCCTATTTGTAAAATGTCGTCTCGACATTTAAAGGAGTTTAAATAAATCTTTATAGGGATTTAACATTGTTGGACTTGTAAAGATACACAACATTGACAACACATACACGTTAAGTATGCCAATTTCATAATTTTATTTACAATGTAGAAATATATAAAACATATATTTAAGCATAATGAATAAAAACCATTGAATAACAAATAATGTGTTACATCTCTGTACATCGATCGTGTAACACATATGACTAAAAACAAATATCTGATCATTCACAGATGTAAGTTGATTGATGAATCAAATGTTGTATATGTGGAACACATCGATCACTGTCTTTGCACATTAAAATAACACTAAAATCAGTCACTTCCGGTCCCTCACTCAACAAGTTCATTTCATGAACTAAAGTACTGTTTTGGTGGGCGACGGATTCGCGTTGATCTGCGCAATGCTGGTGTTGTGTCGGATCCTCCGTCGTCGTCGGCCAGGGAAACGTTCTGTCTCCTCTGTGGGATAACGTATTTCGGAGTAGTTCCGGTTGTTCTAGAATCTTTTTCCGGCAGATTTTCGTTCTGAACACCGAGAGGGAGTATGAGGTTTCGATGTAATCGACGGATTCGTCTCGCTCGTGGGTTATCTCTCTTGACGTCATAGACTGGGATGTCAACATTGGGCTGACTAACCACAATATAAGGTTCATTCTCCCAACGATCGGCAATCTTCTGCTTCCCACGCAACGTGACATTTCGTACTAAAACTAAGTCGCCTGGGACAAGTTTTGCTGCGCGTACCTTCAAATCATACTTCTGTTTGTTCATTTCTGCTGTTTTAGACGCAATTTNTCTGTAACCGCTGCCTTCACATTTCTTGGTTTTCTAAAGAACCCTGTTACTGTTCTACTCTCTCCGGGATGGAGGGTAATTGGTCTGGTAGCTGTCACTAGTCCAACATCTGTGTTGATAGACATGAACCCTGCTTGCCAAACATTATTCAATGTAGTGTTCTCAGCAACTGGTTTTAATTCTCGTAGAATGTTCTGTCCCAATAACACATGAGCTGTACCGTGGTATTCCACCACCGGTACGACAAGCAGTATGGTAGACATAGCTTCTTTGGTAAACGCTGTTTCTATATTAGCAAATATGTAGCCCATATATGGAATTTCGCTGCCGTTTGCACTTTTCAACGAAATGTTGAATTCTTCCATAGAATGGATATCTGGTTTTGGAGACATTTTATTATAAAACACTTCAGTGATGGTGCTGACCTGTGATCCACTATCAATTAACGCTGTAGTTTCTTGTCCATTTATTCTAATTTCATCTAAGTTAGCATCTCCTATCATTTTCTGTAAAACATCTTCTGTTGTGTATGGTTTGGGGTTGGGCTTAGTGCTGGTTCTTCTGCTCTCATCTAACCCCTCGATCAGAGCATCATCTAGTTTAAAGGAGTCTCATGTGTACCTTTCTGTTGTGTATATGTCTGAGTATTATCTCTCCTCGGTTTATATGAACGATTTCCGCGGTTAAATCTATCATTGCGCTGGTGGTATCCACCTCGACCTCTGAACGTTGGGTTGTTTCGGTATCCCCTGTAGGACCGACCTCTATTGTCATATCTAAATGTATCTCTTCTCTCTGTGTCCATAGGTCTGTGTTGTTCTTCTGTCAACGAATTCAATTTCGCCTCCATCATCTTTATCTGCTCTTTGAGGTCATTCAACAGTTTCGTGTGGTCATCAATCTGATGAACATGTATTTGTTGGGACATTTCCTTAGAAACACTTATTTCCTGTTCCTCTCGTCTCATCTTCTTTCTCAATTCTTCAAACGGTATGTTCGATTCATAAAATATTCTCGTACCACATGCTCATGGACAAGAAACCAAAGCCTTTGGCTGTATATTTTTATTGCACATAAGAGTGCCATTGTTGATGATATCTTGGTTGATTGATAAATAGAGCACATTGAGGTGTTACTGACATATAAGCGTACGACTTCTTTACAACTACTACCATTTTTGCTAATAAAACTAAGTACTTATGATTTGTATTATAATGATAATTATAAAACACGTTTTTATAATAAAAAATAATATTATTGTTAATATTTTAATAACAACAATAATAATAATGATGTAATATATATATTTTCTGTCAATGCACCATAAATGCAATGAAGTTCAACTGCTATTTTCTTAGCATGACAAAAATGTTTGTTTATTTAAGCTGCATTTGTATCTTAACTTTTTTCAAACACACATTGTGTATTTATTAATGTTAAAAGAATAAGTTAACAAATTGGTAAATCTCAATATGCGATAAAGTATTTCATACGCTTAATTCTATTTATATTACCGTCTGACGAGCTGTCTTTATACAAAAAAAGCTTATTCCATAAAGCCAACTGGTAAGACGATAATCAATTTTCAAATTTTGCGAAAATATTACATGTTGTTTAAACAGCTATTATTGGACTTGCAAAACTACACACATTTTTCTAGCTTGATCATATTCTTGTTTTTTGTAGGTATTGAATTGACATCCTATGAACAAAATATGTTTTTGCAAATTTAATGAGTAACAAACCGAGAGTGTTTTTCTCACAAGATTTTCAACCAAACTGACAACTACCAATCACTCGAGCATCTCTACTTCAACTGAAATATTTGAAACTAATGAGCACTAACTAGGGTTACTCTGTCTCATAAGCAATGAGGCAGAGTGTCTCAAATTGTAATCCAAACATATAGTATGTTACAAGTTCGTGTTCACGTGTACAGCACCGCCAAACAAGCATTATTGCAGATTCGTTTTTATTTGCGGGAAAAGAATTATTTTTTTTCCTTCTCATACAGATATTGAGAAAGAAAGTGTTTGTTTTTAGCAGACTTATTTTACTGAATCATAAAAATACATATCAAAGATTACTCAGTTGCCAAAAACTTAATCACTGCATATTTGTAGCCAAAACTTTTGAAATGATTATATAGTCATATTTTTTCTTAAAAGTTAGATATATAAATATAGTAAAATAAAATCAGATTCAACAAAAAACAATTTGATCCCAAGATGTTATATATTTTAGACAGAAAAAGCAAACTGCGAAAAATATATTTTACAAATATTAAGCGCACGTGCTCATGACGTCATTATTAACAAGTCAAACGTCACAGATCATATTCATTCACGCTAAAAAATTTGCGTCGTAGCGATTTTTCAATATTATTTCTTTTAAAAGGTGACTTTTAAATGAAGTATGATAAACAGAAAAACAGGTTACTGTCTGATCTTTTTGTAATATATCAGGCTCGGCACGAATAAAATAACGGATCGGCAAGCCTCGCCGTTATATGATTCTAAGCCTTGCCTGATATATAACAAAAAGATCAGACAGTAACCTGTAATCCTCTATATGTTCCATAACATGTACACCTGTCGATTGCGATATATGATTGGGTGTTCTCAACATGATATATGATAGGTAATACTTGTTTTCTACTAAATTTATTCCGAAATGTCAACTCAATTGAACTGGAATAATTGCTAGGAAAATACGATGTAGGAATGGGATAAGCTCATATTCAGATCAAATTCTACTAAGAGCAGTGTTAGATAACACATATTCTGAATTGTAACGCTATTTTTTGGGGGCTTCCTCTTACAGTGGAAAATAAAAATGACTGAGTCCGACATGTGTTTGATCCGTCATATTTACGCCTTAACAGTGGGGTACAGCAATGGGTCATAGTCACTATATGTACATGTAGACAAGGTGCATATATGTATGATCTGACATGAGTTGTCATATCATACCATATTTTATTAAACGAGTTCAGGAATTGTGTTAGAAATCGAGCCTTTGGCCATAACCATAATTATATTTAATTTGGTCGATCAATCTCGGCGCCAAGGACCGGACTTGTGAACGTGTTGCATAGAGATAGTATAACATAGGTCCCCTTATTAAAAATACAGACACATCGGACAATTTAGTTTGATTGTGCATTGACTAATTCATCAAAAGAAGGTAAACCTATACAATCTACCCACCTGCTTGATTTCTTTAACCTTCCGATACTAAGTGTCGCATCGGAAGTGTCACTGGCTTCTGTTTAATTCGTTATATATTAGCGGCTGTGTTAATGTCATGATTACAAAGTAGCAATTTGTAAGTGTGTGTATGTAACAGAAACAGTGAAGGGATGCACGTAATATTATCAAAATGGAATGATCTCACTCTCAAATTGCCAGACTATTGTAATCAAAATACGACCAATCAATACTAACAAAATGCACACTTTTCAGAATTAATATAACTAAATCAAGAATGCTTTTAAAAGGATAATATATGTATTGAAAACGTAAATTATCTTAACAATATTCATTTATTTCGCTACCTTCTTACATATTAACCGTTTTCGTGTTTGGATTGATATACGCCGTCATCGTAAGGCGTTCCCTAAAGACGACGTTTTCGTTTTCTGCAAAACTGAAAAGATAAGATGATTTTATGCATTTCTTTTTTTCTTCTCAATACAACCATTACATATTAATACGGTTGTAAATTTAAACACAAACCAGTCAATACAATACCAGGCAATTTTTAATTGCGGCATCGGTGTTATTCAATAACATTTTAAACACGCAGTTCATAAATCACAAAAATGATATCGCCTTACATTCGAGAACAAGAAATCACTAACAAAGAAGACAGTTCCTATGATATTTTATTTTTTTGTTATATAATTTGAAATTCTTCACGCATTAACATTTTTTAATTTACAAATATTTAAGCTATCCACATCTTGTCAACGGGATTCGATTTTTACAACTGTTTCTTATCTTTTTATAAAATAAAGTGATAAGGGCATAAAGTGCAATGACATTCCGGTTACTGTTAGATCTCTTATATTATTTTCGGTCTCTCTGACTTAAAGAAGAATTTATTTGACATCTTCCTACGCTTGGCTATGAAATAAATAACAGGCCGTTTCTCTCCAAATATGCATTTTTCTTACGCTTGACGTCGAGATTATCGACGAGGATTTCTCACAGAAAGTTTAGTATTGATGACACAAACAATAATGGGTCCTAAGAATAATATCTTATACTAATGAGCTATACGTAATACTAGTAGGCTATACGTACAACTTGAAGGCTATACCTAACACTTGTAGGCATTACGTAAAATTAATAGGCTATACGTACCACTAGTAGGATATAAGTAACACTAGTAGGCTATAAGTTACACTAGTATGGTTATACGTAACACAGGTAGGCTATACGTAACACTAGTATCTATATGTAACACTTGTAGGCTATACGTAACACTAGTAGGCTATATGCAACACTTGTAGGCTATACGTAACACTATTAGGCTCTACGTAATACTAGTAGGCTATAAGTAATACTAGTAGGCTATAAGTAACATTAGTAGGCTATAAGAAACACTAGTGTGGTTATACGTAACACAAGTAGTATAAGGAAACACTAGACACGTAGGCTATACTTAACACTATTAGGATATTCGTAACACTAATAGGCTTTACGAAACACAAGTAGGCTATACGTAACACTATTAGGATATTCGTTACCCTAATAGGGTATACGTAACATTAGTATGCTTAACGTAACACTATTAGGCTATACGTAACACAAGTAGGCCATACGTAACACTAGTATGGTTATACGTAACACAAGTAGGCTTTTAGTTATACTAGAAGGCTATACGTTGCACTGATTGAAACTCTATAATCCAAGCAAACACGGCGTGAAATTAAACATTTGAATTTAGTTCAACTTATTCATTTAAAGCCAGAATTTGTGTAAGCATTAAATAAGTGTCGCGATGTTTTTCACTGTTAAGCAAATAAAAACAAATTACTAAAGTCTTTTCGTTTTAGTTAAGCCCAAGATAGAACAATTCCTATTCGGAAGTTCCAAAGCGGCGATTTACAAGAACTAATTGCACTAATGAATTTCAGTAACTTCAACTGACCTTCTTGAATCAGAGATAAGGGGAGGATCGCTTTCAGAAAGGATTTGAGACCAAACCCCACACAAGTTATGTGGCCTGGTCGATGATGGAACCCCAAATCCTTCAGACCTGCGCTCTGCCATCTGAGCTAGCCGGCCTTTAGTTAAAAAGTAATTTGAACCCACTTTGATCGGCAAACAGCATAAAGATTTTTTTTAATAATACATGTATTGTTAAGCACTTCTTTAACTGTTCCCGCTATACCAGCAGGCCCATTCGTGTAAGATGTGCCGTGCGCTTTTAGATTGATATATACGTATATGTAAATATAATTAGTTTTAGTGAATGTTTTGATGTACAAATACGACCAAACCAGAGTGGACATGTACCGAGCAGCACGTTTTATTCTAATGTTGCTTCTTCTATGAAGTATTTTTTCAAAAAAAATCGTCTGATTTTCATATAGAAATAACCGCGAATAGAGATATTTGCAAACATTATGAAAATTGAGAATATTAAAAAATCTAAATTTGGCCAAATCAATTGAAACCAAACAGAATGTAAGCAGTTTGGCATTTTTTCAGTAAGAAATAAAATAAAGTTACGAAATTCACATAGTGTAATTTTCGCACGATTAAAAGTTTCAGCACTGCAATTCGGAAATTTCGAGACGGTCCCAAATTTCACAAAATCAATTGCTCCAACTTAAAATTGAATAAAATCGAATAATCGAAAAGGAAGGAAACATAAGAAAACTGGCAAGTTTAAATTTCATATTAAGCGCTTCTAGCATTCCCATCAGCTCCGGAAGCCATAGGCGTCTGACGGCCTCTATTCAATAACTTTAAGAATGTTATGGTTTATAATTGTAAAAATAAAATGTTGATATTTCAATCGTTCTTACACGCTTTAAAGTAAATTAGGCCACGGTCCCCAGACGTACCCAGGATGCTCTCACATTCGGAATCCTCAATATCCCGCGGTCAAATAAACTGCGAAATGCACATTTCATATTTTACACTGTACCTATCATTAGGAATTCCACAACGGAAATAATATAACACACCATTTTAGCTGTTAATTTCATTTAATTACATTCGTGTTGCAATGTTGGGGTTCCGTCTATGAATTTATAAACTCAATAATATACTGTGTTTAAACTTGAACTACACTCCTCAAGATGGTGTCTAATTGCATTACTCAAATTCATAAAATTGAAGAGCAAAGAAACAACGACATTTCTATTTATTACCAAATATTAAAATAGCTCCGACGATTATTTGTGTATCGTTTAATCCTAAAAATCTCAGTATATCGTTTCTAAATTGTTGATCTATGTCAATAGTGTGTTCTATTTTATTCATTAGATCATTACATCTTCACAATGCATACTAAAAATAAACCAAGAGTTCAATGGTTTATGAGTGTCCGTGTGTGTGCTTAGTAATAGTCAAACTGTTACATCTGTTAATCACGACGCGTTTCTTTCCAATGTCCACGGGCGCTTCTGGGAGGACATTGGTATTGCGCCTCGAAGTGTATTTAAGAGATCTTAGATGACGGATAATGAGGACGAGCTGGGAGGTTGCAATGTCAAATAATGGACAGATTACTCGACATTGTTACTTTTATTCCCACGCAGTATTACATTAAGATACATCTAGTGTTGTATTTTATTTCATAGCCAAATAAAACTGTGATTGCATTTTAAATTTAAAAATAAATAAATTAGAATTACGACTATTTTGTGTCAGTTTAATTTTTGGTTGAAGAAAATGTTGTGAAGACTATAATTATAAAATTATAATACATATTGCTAGATCCTTTTGACCTGAACAATTGACATATGTTTTTATATTTGATTTTGTAGTTGCAGTTTATAAATGTTACGAAATGTCAGTCTTAGTTTTCTTTTTCTACGACCGATTTTGGTATGTTTTAACTAGCCACAAACACAAGTGTATAACCTTTTCAAACACGAATAGTAGACCACATCAGTATAACATATCCTCATATAAAATGAAAAACACTTGCGAAGTGTTATGAGCAATAATATGACGATTATTTGTTGTAATCTAATAAACAAAGCGTGTTAGTGTGTTAAGAACGCCGAAGATCTTGTCATGACAATTTAACGTTGTAATTGCAAATGACACTGAATACTCAAGTGACCAATGTGTAGTGTTTCTTAATTGTATAAGTGTTAACACCATCTGCAAAAGAAGCTGTCAAAGACAGACATTGCAGCATCCCCTTCCACGTGGGAATTTTTATCGAAATTGTATGTAGGTATGTATTGAATTATATAAACTAAGTGTAACATTCATTTTAAACATTCGCATAAATACCTAAAGTGTTCTATGTCAAACTAGTAGTGTCTAAGCCTTTATGGGTCTCTTTGATCTGTTGTTGGAAAAATACATTTCGTGATCATTCATTCATCGTCAGCAATGTGAATGCCACTAAACAAGGGAATATACCAATGTTCTTAATGGAATAATGTCTACGTTCCCCTTTTCACTTGTCAATGACCTTTCGATCTGCATTTTATTCATGAACATTGATGGAAACCTGATTGCACATATACGTAGTACATTAAAATCAAAATGTTTGCGTAGAGTGAATCCATCGTTATATGTACATTAATTCATTTGCCATATATATCTTACATGATTTTTTTAAGAAAGGTGCCTACGCAAGACTTTTTTTTAGTATTGTTTTTTTTTTATTCAATATAAGACATACAATGTATACATGTATATGATCATAAACCAAAGTGAAACCGTGTAGCAGCAATAATGTTCAAAACATGTTATACAAGATATGATAATATATACATTTTTAGGCCTTGTGGCTTCCTTTTGATTAAAAGAAAAAAAAAGTTAAAAGTTAATATGTAATTTTTTCTTTGTTTGTTTGTGACCGGTGTTTAAAAAAAAAAGAACTTAGGTCATAACGTTTTTAACTTAAAAAAGACGTACATGTATATAGCAAGTGGCAAACAGGTTTTCGGCTTTTAACATATAATAAAGCAAACAATGAAACTTCAGAAACTATATCAGGAAAGAAAATCGTTTAAAAACCACTGCCTTGACTGATCAAGTCGTGTTTACTTGTAGTGTAAAATATACTTAGCCAAGTTTTTGTTCTATTGTATCCCTTGTTTATTATATACAGATTGCTTAAACAATACACTTACACGTTTATTTCGTAATATTTATCGATTTTACCTTCTTCTGCACTTTATTCTAAATCTCTATGTATCAACTTGTATTTGTTCAGAAAAAAAGTGTAATACGATCGTTTATACTTGCTTAACCCTTTGCATGCTGTGAAATTTGTCGTCTGCTAAAATATCGTCTGCTGAATTTTCAAACATTAGCATTTTCTTCGATTGTTTTCAAAGAATACGATCAGAATAGCAAACAGTTTGGATTCTGATGAGACGCCACGTTCTGTGGCGTCTCATCTGGATCCAAACTGTTTGCAAAGGCCTTCAAAATCCGGTTCCAGCGCTCAAAGGGTTAACAGTTAAGGAAAATAAAAGGATGACATTAACATTGTATATACTCGCTTTAACGTCTGCGGGGCACATATTTCTATGTTATTTTTGGAACACATTTAACAGAATGGCGTTTATTTTGATATGCACGAAACAATATCCGGAGGGTGGAATTTAACCGTTCTCTCTTGGTGGTTACGAGTGTATTCTACCCAAAAAAAGAATCAAATCAATAAATTAAGAGTATATATGGTTAGGAAAAACTATTTATAAATGTCAAAACTCATTTTAAAACTCAACAGATAAAAACAAAAAGCTACTGATAAGATAAAAACAAAATGTTCCAGATAGAGAGTTATACAATCTGTACATTTATGTTTTATTGATCTCTGTCAACGTAGAGTATTTGCTATCCAATATTTTAGCCCTGTACGGTTGGTCGACTTTATTGACAACGTTATTGCCATGCGATTACATGGCATTCCCAAAAGAGGGTTTTCTGCCAGTGTGAGAAAATTATTTTTTGTTTGTTATGAATTCCGGTTCTTAGCAGCTTAAATTAGGTAAAGCTTTAATAGAATAAAACCCTTTAGTTTAAATGTTAGATAGGGAAACACGTTTCGTTATTTAAATGCGGTATGATACTTGGTGATTAAACGATTAAAATACTAAGAAGAACAATTCTTTAAAAAAAACTTATAAATATATCAGCGGACAATTCGAGAATAAATAAAATATTGGAAATTCGTGTGTTTTAAAAAGGTCATACTGTGGCATACATCATTTTATAAATGAGATTTATTTTTACAAAGGTCAGTGCATTCTCTGGTATTGGGTGATTGTGCAATTGTCTGATTTCAGTGAAACGGAAAATGCCAATAACCAGCATATTGTATATAATATAATCGCGCTGACAAGGGAAGTGTGATGGTTTGCGTGCCTTCGTGAAATGCACGTGTTATACAATTCAAGTCTTTTAAATATGCTTTTCTTTTATGTTGGCGAGAACTATATGGTATACTGGCTTGAACAGGTCCATTGTTAGTGTCGACTATGCGATAAATGTATCATATACAAATTGCGACTGAAACAAAAGCTTTGCCACAAACAAAAACACACACGGGTCAATTTTGTTGAAAAGAAGATCATTACCTCATAAGCTACTCAAAATATTGAACGACCAAAATACTAAAAACGTTTTTACAATGTCTCGCTATACACATGCAACGTATTATCAACCTAGCTTAAGTAATTTTGAGTTTGCACAGTTCCCGGATTTTAGTTTCACTTATTTATGCCGAATAACTGTGCATATTCCCTATATGGTATCTATCCACATACAGAGTTTCACCAACCTATCTTAAGTTATGTTCGAGCTATCGCGGTATCAACGTTGTGCAGACAGTTTTAACTTATTTCTGAAACCGAAGCAACAACAGTTTTTATCCTACTAAACCTATGAAATAATTTAAATGTTGCATAAACGACCCTCTATCCACATACCGAGTTTCATCAACCTAGCTTAAGTTCTTTGCGCGTTATTGCAGAATCTGGTGTTTTGGACAGTGTTCACAATTTTGTCGTACGAAAACAACAAAAATAAGGTGCATGTTCCCCATATAGCCCTCTATCACCGTGTGGAGTTTCATCAACCCCGTTTGATAACATTCGGATGAAAGATGCAAATCAACAATGATTTTTCCTATGTAACATAACGGCCAAGATATATTTTGGTGACATAATCATCCTTACCTGCGAGTAAATCATTCATTGATATGTGTTTCATTGATACAGACCAGATATCTTACCGAGTTCATAGGGATGGAATGCGAAGTGTCCATGGCAGGTATGACATTGTCTTTGCTTTTCAAAAGAAACACTGTTTTCATTTTCCAAAATTTCAAGTCTCTTCCGCAATTAGATGCAATGCAAATGTTTGAATATCCATGTTTACGATATGATAAACAATCTAAATGTAAATAAGAAATTTAAACAGTATATCCTACGGGGCGATGCAAAACAAGAGACAAAAAAGCATTGTGAGACATTGAAATACGCAGCTACATGTATGTGTTAAACAATTTACAATGTTGAATAGTTACAAGGTATATAATAAGGACCCATTACATTTGTATTTTAGGTCGATAAATATCTGCGAATAAATCACAAACCACACTAGTGTTTGAACTTTACTTTTCATAGCAATGACTTTTAAAATGCCTTCACTAAACTGTATACATATTTCCGCATTTCAACTGGCAAGCATAAAAGAAATACATCATTACATATAAGTAATTCAGTATACAAAAAATAAAGTGATGAATTTAATTCAAATTATCACGAGTCCAAATATTATTCACATTATTGCATGCTCCTAACCAAAACATATAACGTGTTTGAGTAATAATGACAAGTTGGCATGTTTAGGAAAAATTGAAAGTTTGTTGTATTGTCTAGGGATCTAACTTGTGAGCACGTTGTAGTTCTGTTCCGTGACAATCACAAATAATGTGCTACCCGATGATACAGTCAGTACCGACCGATCATGTACAATTATATTGTAGACGCTGCAGGTAGGAAGGAAATTTGATTGGACATACCGTACGCTGTATTGATCAAGTGAATGATGGATCTCTATTTATTTGTGCCATTCGCGATATGTGACATTAAATGTTATTTACAGTTGTTGCTATTTCACACAACCAGCTGCATGGGTATTTTATACAATGTCGATTGAATGAATCATGTTTTTCGATTATCTTATTTATCTTAATATTGCAATATAACTTTGAAATTCACGTATGTTCTGGCAAGATAAATATTTAAAAATATGTTCAACTTTAATCCGCCAATATTATATTAAACTACGGAGACTTCGCTTAATAAAGATTCGATCGGTAACATCAAAAATTACAACGGTTCTCTAACCAGATGCTCAGTCCTTGGTGTATTTTGATAGCGATCTCACGTAACACATATTTGTTTTAATCTGATATGGCGTACATGTTTTCTCGTTTAGGACCTTATAGATTTTGTCACTTTGGTGTACTGTTGGGATTACAAATGACACTTGATACGCAAGTGGGCAATTTAATATATTTTACACATATTATTGTTTAAACCAGCCTAAACCAGCAGTTCAAAAGTTCATACTCAGTGAACGACGATTGCTATATATTCCTTTATAATGTGTCAATCTATATGCGTAGCAGTATATTTATATGTATTGTGTTGTTTATATTGTTTACGTGTTATCTTTTTGCACGCATACACTACTTTTTCTCAGGCTTGAATCCGTGAAAAAATAAGATAGTATATTGTATCATACGTTTGATAACTGTTTTGAGCAGTTAAGTTTATTTGATACCACAATAGTTAGTTTGCTAAAACATATATACAAATGAAATACACCAATAGATTCGAAAAGTCTGGGTCTGAGAAGATATTTTTTTTTCAATAAATATACGAAGTATATATGCCTATATTCTTCTTTAAAAGATGAATTATGAAACACCAGAGAAAAGTGTGTTGCTGTCAGATAGTATTATACTAAACAGGACAATACGTACCACACTTGCTTCATTTCACTAATATATCGGTAGTAGCTTGTTCTTCGAATGAATTGCACAGAGTGTCCATGCAGTGACAAATTACGCCCATACGAAGTAAGTAAGTTTACATAAAACGCTTGTATTTGTTGCGCCGTCTGAAAACATTACCACTAATACACAACAGTGGATTGTAACCTTGCATTGTTATTTATAAGTTTCTCAGCACTTTCCAGGTATAACTGTGCGATTATAACATAACACAAGATCGTAGTCGTGTACTCTACACTGTCTTGGCACGAACCGAGATCAAAATGCATACTAAACTTGCTTTCATGTCTATCTATTGATCCATTAATAAACATTACAGACTGTGTTCAATTTCAACATATGTACAATCTGTCAACATACTATCCCAGTGTATTAGACATAACATCGCGACCTTGCAACGGGCATTAATAATAAAACAATAACTCGTAGTAAACCTTAAGAGCTATTATTAATGCCAAAAGCGTTAAAGCAAGAAGTAGACCAGACATTTAAACGAATTGAAATTACCTAATGCTGCTTTGAAATTTTGGTTTCAATGTTTGACTTACCAATCAATGACATTATTTCATGAAAGTTGGTCGTCAAATCGAAATTATCTGATGCGCATTTTAGGCTTTTATTACTTTATTTATTTTTGATAAAAGTAGATGGTTCTTGGTCTACAAGCATGTGGCAAAAAGAGTTGATATTCCTTTACATTACCATAGTAAAATGTGTGCGTGTTTTTAATCGGACTGCTTGTAAAAGACTTAAACATAACTCTTAACATGACAGGGTTATTACAGGAAATATCAAATATTTATTCAAACAAATGTACCTCTTTTTTCAGTTGTTCATGCAGGCTTGGTATGTGTTCTTTTGAAATAGGAAAATAATAAGGAAACGCTGTTATCGTTAATATTCTTTATATTGCAATTCTTTGTGACGTATTTGCCTCTCAGTAATTATCCAGTGACCATTTGACATTTCATTATCCAGAAAAAATCGAAAGTGGTTTCATTTTAACGAATATTTTCTTACTTAAACGGTCCCAGTTATTGGCGCTGCTATTACCAACTGTGATAATGGTTAGTTATTTTAATTATCGAACGAAACGATCGACGCATTTGTAATAGCACTGGATGGTTTTACAATTATTTAAGTGGTGTGACTTCTATCGTTATTGATCTGCCCAATTAGTTTTTTAGAAACAAATTGTTACTTAAGTTATGATTTCTCCCACACATGACTGGAATCAACTGTTGTTTGCATCGATGAAACTTTTTTTATTTAAAGCAGAGGTCAAACGTGCATACACATGTTTCATTTCGCTAACAAATATGCAAAACTCCGCGTACGGTTCAAAACAAAAAATCGTTTTAGTCACTGTTATATGCCATTATGGGGCCAGTGATGCAATTGGTGGAAATCAACATGTAACAAAATATTGCATTCGTACAAAGCGGGTTAATTTACTTTGTAAATATTAGATAATTTCCAGTTGAATATTCAAGGTCATAGAGTGAACGCCAATTGTAAATAAGTGCACGGAGTAATGGATTAATAGGACGCTTGAAACATAACGCAAACCGTTTAACATTTCATACGAAATTGATTGTCTACATCAATAATTGTGTTTATAAACCGTGTGTATACATGGCAAAAGTAAATATTGTTTAACGGTGTGTGCGTTGCCATCGTTAAAGTTACACGCATTATCTATATAATGGCTAAAATATATTAGTCCCATTTAAGAAACAATACACGTTCAATCAGGGCTTTACTCAATTAAGCAACCGAAGTAATAATTAAATTATCCAACCATAAAGCTGTAACCTGTAATCTCATTTCTAAGAACAGAACTTCGTTTTTATAACTTAATTATCCAGTTGACTTAAATGAATATCGTTGATTATAATATCAGTGGTATCTGAAGTTGCACACAATACATCAAAGCCGCTATAATATACAATGTCAAACATGTTAACTCTAGAACTCTAATCAATCCGTATATTAACTTGAAGAAGAATGCACCTAACCATGAAATGAATTTCATATTATTGGTCTCCAAATATTCATTTTTGTCCTTACGCTTGAGGTCCAGAATTATCGACGTACGGTTTTCTCACAGACATTTATGCAAGTCACGGAACATAAAACATTGTTCTTTAGGATTTTTTTTACTTTGTCGTAACACTTAATGCTTGTATGGTTCCGCGCAGAAATAAGTTTATTATATGTCTTCACATTTTAAAGATCATAGTGTTAATATATTTCTTGTTAAAACTCATGTTATACAAACGTGCATTCCAAAAGTTTTATTGGGATATTAAAATTACAAATGGAAAGAATATTTGCTGTCAGTTTGAGAATCAGTAACACAATCATTTGAAGTAACAGTTTCCAATAATTAAAAGCAATTACGAAAAAAAAAGGTGGTAAATCTTGATAAAATAAATATTTTCTTACATGTCGTGAATACGTTCCGAGTCAACACCATGATAAAGTGTCTCTGTAATTGAGGACTTCTTGTTGTATTTTACTGTTTGATCCACAAGTTACAAACAGATATATAGAAAACATGCGCCTCCAGAAACATTATCATGCTTTAAAGTCGTGTTGGTACTCGCTCAACACTTATTTAAAGCCCAAAGTCATCAATTTATCTCAACGAGATTATCTAGTTGACGATTTTGGGGATTCAATTCTTCAACAAGTGTACATATTGCATTAAAACATGGTGACAAAGCGAGAAAATGGCAATCGTCAATTTCTTCGTTACAGATAAAATAAAGGGGAAAAGTGTTTGTTCATAAATTGTGTAAATATAATATATCAATACTAAACTTAGTGTGTATAGCATTCCGTACATATAACATGCAGTAGAACCATTTATTGAGATAACAGTGACCGTTATTAAAGCAAAATAAATCCCATAGATTACATCTAAAAAGTAAAATACTTGTCTTGATGGAGTGCAATTTCCTGTAAGAGGCCATTAGATGTAAATTGTGGCAGGTATATTTTAAACGCAAATAGAACAAGTGGCCATGCGTTGACTTGTTCCTTTAACGTGTGTCTTTATTTGGAAAAATAATGATGCTTGATTATGTAAAGTGATCATTTACAATCCATAAAACTTGTCTTAAAAGTAAAACTTTGTTATTTCTTTTTTGTGTTTGATATTTACTAGCTATACGACACATGACATAGATTTGATTTTATTGTTTTCATTTGTTTAAATTCTGAGAAGGGCTTCCAAATATGTGCGAACACTGTCATTTCAGGCTGGTTTAGTGTTTGGTACACAAGCTTCATACCAATGCGTCCCAGGTTCGCCACCTACTAGGCACATGCTCATTTTGGTAAGTTATAACTATACCGAACGTGTGGCGTTTTTCGGTAGATTCAACCTACTACTCATAACAGAAGACCATAATAGACTCAAATGTAAAGGAGCCCAAACCTAATCAGACATGTGAGGTCATTAAGAGACAGGGGTATACTTGAATTTAAAATATACTCATTAGCATTTCACTGAAAACCTGAAATACAATGTGGCTCTCGTCAGCTATTACACAAAAGAATAGAGATATACCATAATTACGAACAATAAATGGTATTTTCATTGTATGACTCGTAATCTTGTTTCTGTATCGAAACTCTTTGCTTATTATCAACAAAATAGTAATGTATATACATGTATACATATGTTTTCACCAAAGCTTTTAACTTTATTCATCAAAAGGACTTAAAATTACGATTGTATCATGTCAATGCCAACTATAGGCTTATCGCTACGAAGTCTTGGTTCGATTAATCTACAATGGATTTGTAACTTTGGACCTTATCTTGATTGGCAATACATAACTTCATTTACTTCAATTCATTCATCAGCGGTTTCTGAAAAACTGTGAGTTCAAAAGTTCACGAGACTGTCATCGGTTATGCTTCACCATGAACACATTGTCGCAACTGATACCTGATTCCAGTTGTAAGTACCTCATACACATGGACATACATTCATAGCGTTTGGGTATATTGCACACACGAGTGAAATTGTTGTGTCTGGGATATCTTGGGTGTTTGATAAATAGTGCACACTGACATGTTACTGTAATACAATGATCATCGTAAGAATACGTATACAACAACTAACACTTCTGCTACTAAAACGTAGTATTTATGTTTTGCATTATTATGCAAATTATAATAAAAAATATTTTTATAATTAGTATTATTATTGTAAGTATTAATGATTATAATAACAATAATAATAATTGTATTACTTGTTTATTTCAATGCACCATCAGTGTCATGTAGTTCAACTGCTATCCAATGTGCATAGCATGAAAACAATGTGTGTCTACTTGAGCTGCATTTCGTGGGCTCCACGCAAGACGATCGTAACTCATTATATAATATATAGTGAGTTACGATAGTCTTGCGTGGAGCCCACGATTTGTATCTTAAACTTTTTCAATCACACATTGTGTATGAATATAATTGAAGTAGTTTTCAAATACAAATTGGCAGATGTCAATGTTGCGTAAACGTATTTCATGCGCTTAGTTGTATGTAAATCACCGTCTGACGATCTGTCTTTATACAATATAGCGTATTGCAAAAAGCCGACTGGCTAGACGATTAACAACACCAGCGTGTCCACCCTTGGGATATTCTTGTTGTTTGTATGTATTGAATTGACATCGTATGAACAAAATATGTTTTCGCAAGAATAATAAGTAACAAACCGAGTGTGTTTTCGTCACAATATTTCCTCAACCAAAATGACATCTACCAATCACTCGAGCATCTCTACTTCAATTGAACTAATGAGAACTAACTAGGGTTACTCCGTCTTAAGTCTCTGCTTAACAAAAAGTCAGTCAAGGCGGAAAGTTTCGTCCCTGATTAGCCTGTGCGGGCTGTTCAGGCTTATCTGGTACGACAAGTAACGCATATACAGAAAGCACCTTTTTCACAGAGCGAGGCTCATTTATAAGATTTATATATATCTTCTTCTTATTTACTTGTATTTGAATCGTTTAATCACCTAGTACCGCATTTAATGAACGAAACATGTGGCACTTTTTAGACATTTGGACTTGAAGGCTTTATTTCATAAACGCTATAGTTAATTTAAGTTGATAGGAACCGGAATGTACAACACCAAAAAAACTCATTTTTTCCTACTTGCAGAAACCCGTCTTTTGGGAATGCCTTGCAATCGCATGGCAATCACGTTGTCAATAAAGTCTACAAACCGTAAATAATTCATGTATTGGAAGGCAAACACTCAACATTGATAAATATCAATAAAACATAAATCAACAGATTGGATAACTCTCTATCACGAACATTTTGTTTTATATCTTATCAGTAGTTTTTTTCTGTTGAGTTTTAAAATGAATTTTGACATTGTTGTTTTCTAAAACGTGTGCGCTCTTAATTTATTGATTAAATTTTTCTTCGAGTACAATACACTCGTTACCACCAAGAAAGATCGGTTTAATTCGACCCTCGGGTTATTGTTTCCTGCATTCCACAATTAACCGCCATTCTGTTTTATACGTTCGACCAATAACGTAGATTTTTTTTCCCAGATACTTCAAAACGAGTATATACGATTTTATTGTCAGCATTTTATGGTATTAATCTTAACGCGAGTATAAACGATTGTATTCGATTGTTCCGTAACAGATACAACGTTGATACATAGAAAACTAAAAAAAAGTGCAGAAGATGTACAAATCGAAAGATAATACGAATTACGTTTGTTTAGTTTGTGTGTGGTTCGATCGTTTTCGTGCATCGAATCATACACATTCCCTAAAACAAATTATGTTTGCATACATGTATTTATCTCAGGGCGGCAGGCGCATCTCACACCATTCGGGCTGCTGCTGTAGCGGGGACTGTAAAAGAAGTGTTCAACAATAAATGTATTATTTATAATTTGTAAACTTGTTCATGTTGTTAGCCGATGAAATTGAGTTAAATTACATTTAAAGTAAAGGCCGGTTAGCTCAATCACGCTACCAGGCTTCCGACTGCCGGGACATTGGCTTCACGCGTTAGAGGCTTCCAGGCTGCTATGTCGCTGACTTCACGAAAAAAAAGCGAACGAGAAACATTTGACAATCGTCTGTTAAGCGATTAAATTAAAATATACTGTTGTTTCGAACTCGCGTTCCACGTAGAGATTTATTGAGAGTGTAGAACGATCGTACAGCCCAAAGGATGATTTCGTTTTTTAATTACAGTAACTAGTATGACTAAAAGCGTTTCTCTGTTAACGTATTTATATGGACATGTAGTTACACAATTTATAATCCATCATTTTTGCCCTTAGGTCTTCTGCAATATCTTTACATGTTTCTGGACCAAATTTTCGTTTGTCAAAATTGTGTTGTTAATGCATTATTGAAACATGTCAGTGAACTTATTCTACAAAGTCGTTTATTGTGAAACTCCAATGATTAAAATAGTTAAATAATATTCATGCTTACGCAGCAAAGACACGTTTAGCCTACCAATATTACGTATAGCCTACAAGTGTTGCGTATAGCTTACACGTGTTACGTATAGCCTACAAGTGTTGCGTATAGCTTACAAGTGTAACGTATAGCCTACAAGTGTTACTTGCAGACTACTAGTATCACGTATAGCCTACACATATTACGTAACGCATACTATTGTTACGTATAGCCTTCGTGGGTTTCGACGTAGATATTTTTCATAGGACCCGTGTTTGTTCGTGTCATGAATACTAAACTTTCTGTGAGAAAACCTCGTCGATAATCTCGACGTCAAGCGTAAGAAAAATGCTTATTTGGAGAGAAACGGTCTGTTATTTATTTCATAGCCAAGACTAGGAAGATGTCAAATAAATACTTCTCTAAGTCAGATAGACGGAGTGATAATATCGGAAATAATATAAGAGAGCCAACATTAACCAGAATGTCATTGAACTGTATGCCCTTACCAATATATTATATTAAAATGTAATACAATAATATCATTGGAACTGTCTTGTTGTTAAGTGATTTATTGCAAATGACTGTAAAGCGATATCATACTAATCTTGTAACTTATTTGAACTGACTGCGTGTTTGGAAGGTCATCGAATAAAACCGATTCCGCAATTACAAGTTACGTGGCTTGTTAATGTCAGTTTCCAGACAAATTGAATATAGTGGTGCATAGTGTATACACATTCCATGCTTCTTCATCTTTATGTGAATTTTCAAAGTAATTAAAACCTAACGTGTTCCCGAACCTCAGTGCAAAATCATCAGGTCATTGTATATAAAGGCTTGTTATTGAATTTACAACCGATTCAATGTCTAATATAAGTTTTGAAATGAAATGTGTGCCAATATATTATCACATCTTGTCAGAATAGTACTTCTTCTTTTAGGAACGACTTAAAATGACGGCGTATATCAATAACACCACGAAAATGGTAAAAACATAGAAAGGCAGCGGAATAAAAATAAATTATCAAGAAAATATAAAATTGCAATACAAAGAGGATCTTTTTAAAACATTCTTAAGTTATTTATATTATTTCTGAAACATGAACACTATTTTATGATTGATTGGTCGTATTTTGATTACAGTCAGATAAAGTGAGAGTGTAATCCTTCCATTCCGATTGTATGCTTTGCATAAGGATAATATGTAAAAGACATCGTCCGCAGCAAAGATGGTTAGTTAAATATTGTGTATGATTACAAAGCCAATAAAATAAGGTCTGTTACAAAAAAAATGTCTGGAGTTTAAATTCAAGAAAATGTTGATCGATGTCAGCTTTTACTAGACTTTAATATCAAATCGGACGAGACATCATTTGTAGATGTTCGGAAGATCAGATGGCGTAAAAGGTATGGTCCTAGAATATAAAAACTGGCATCCATTAAGGAGGACTTTCATATTAAACGCATGCTGCCATCATGACGTCAAATCTCATCACAAACCACTATTCTGAGTCTGAACGACAACGGCGCTTCAATGCAAAACGAAAATTGTACAACATAAACTAAGCTATACAATTCAGAAAAAGGATATTATCGAAAAGAAAAATTAGTTGAATTAGAACAGTGACACAGATATTGAGATTGGAGTCTTTTTCATAGACTATATTGTTGTTTTGTTGCGTGATTATCTGTGTTTTAACGGAGAAAGACTTAACCGATATAAATATAATATTCAAGGACCTTCTGAGATTTATGAGTGTCAGGGCAATGAACTCATAAAATACTCGGTTTGAGCGCGCTACGAGCTAAATAACACATCAATATCATTTTAGTAGAGTAGCATTGTTCGTTTTAATTCGTATTAGCTTTCCATTATGTGAAATAAAACAATGGACAAATTACGTGTTCCACGATATTTCTCTATTTACATACGTATGCGCTGCTTTTGCTATTTGAAATTCAGGTCACATAATGGGCATAACAATTCAAGTAACCATTATTGTTTTCAATAATCTCTGTTTATTCGCTGAATAGTAATTATCTGCACAATGTCGGGCTAATTACGACTTACCAATGGCATTTATGCATGAATTGTTCGTAATGTTCCAGACAGTTCATACAATCAAATGTAGTCTAACTACAAAATTGCATTTGTTTAAATGCATTTGTCAACATTCGGAATATATATAAATAAATCATCTGTTTTAACTACTAGAAGTTTATATTCCAATTGATCTTATTTACAATCATATATCATTAATGGGCATTATCGTTCGCCAATCAAGTGTATAATGATTGAAATGATATTTGAACAATTGTTTCGATGATCACGTAAATAAATAAAAGTTTTGTAAAACGTTTCACTTCAATAAAGGTTTTCGACGTCTGCCATCTTTAAGAAAAATACCGAGGGCAGCACGAACACAGAAGACAGACGTATTCGTTTAGGAGTAAATATAAGTTTCTTATCGGGTGAAAATACACATCATCTGCTTAATTAAAACAAAGAAGACGTCATTATGTCAGTTACAAAAAGCATACTTAAACACAGAACAAAGTCAGTATATGTATACGTATGACCTTTCCCGCCCCCACCAACTGAGAATCTGTGCCCGGATTTAAAGGCTCATTGCTTAAAGTTCTTAAGACAATGTCTATATGTATCGCTTCGAGAACCCCTACTCTCTGATGAGTTAAGGTGGAATGTGCATCAATTCCCGAATGCATGTCCGTTCATACTCGCAAACTACACAGGGATGACAGGCGTGTCCTGCCAATAATGTGTTACTCGTTACATAAATAGTTGTATTTGGTGATGTTATGGAAGAGCAAACGTTATGTATGATGTGATACTCGCACAGACCTGTCTTGCACGTTTTGAACGTGCGGTACGAGATGTTCAAATACTTGGCTGTTTTAATGATCACATAGTCTTCAATCGTCTTATTGCACATACACGGGTTTTAAACAAATATCTTAGCAAATATGCTTTTTGACCACACTATCAACAATTGCTTATTTTATCTAAGTGTAAAATCAGAAACATTACATTTTATTAATTAAAAATTACCTTATGTCTTTAATGCATACGGCCTTTGCCTCCCTAGTCATATTATACCAAGTTGAATATCAGCCAATATCTGGAGGGTATTTGGTAAGCCCACCAGAGATTGAAGCTGGTCATATTGGTAAAACGTAATTTCAATGCAAAAGTAGTTTTAATCTGAATACTTGCTTATCCCTCTCCGACACCTTTTTTTCCTAGCCACTATTCCAGTTTGATTAAGTTGACATTTCTGAATATTTGGAGTAGAAAACTATAATTTCCTATAATTAATCATGTTTAGAACAATCGTATATCTTATATCGTTATCGACAGTTTTACATGTTTAGGAGCATATTTAAATATATGCACCTTGTCTACATAAACATTATGTGACCATGACATCTTGCTGTACCCCTTTGTTAAGGCGTACATATGACGGATCAAACATATGACGGACTCATTTCTATTTTTCCACGGTAAAAGAAAGTCCCCAATAAATAACGTTTTACATACCTCGATGGCATACTCATATCATATATAACCTTAAGCAAAATGCGTTCCTGAATGTGCTTTATATTGCCTTGTAGTTTAATAAATTGCTCAAATAACGCGGCGAATGTTTTTCTCGACCCATATTTTGTCTTCATTTCAATTCTATGTATCTCTTTGAGCGCGTTTCGCTATTATACGGCTTGAATTAATAGGAACATTTATTTCTGATGGTTAGCGTAAGCTGTCCATTGCTGGAGAAACAATATCAATAACATCTTCTGTAATGAACCTTACGAAATGACGAAAAGAATACAAAGTATTGTTGAACTTTGTAATTCGATTTCGTTTTGATATTGTCGTGCATTAAAATTCAAATGACTCATTATGAATGATATGTTTTCATATTGCGTAATGCACGTGTTTGTCCCAGTAACTCAGACTAAATCTAACTTTTAAGAAAAGGTAGGACATTGCAATCGTTTCCAGACTTATGTGCTACAAATATGCAGTGATTAATTTGTTGGCACCTGCGTGATCTTTGATATGTATTTCTAATATTCAATAACACTGCTAAAAATATACACTTTTTTTCAAAATATTTATATCAGAAGGTTTCTTAAGCAATACATATGTTCTTGTCTCAATAATTATACACGAATGTGCCATGATGATGTTACGCGCTGCTATACGCGAATAATACGAACTTGTAACATACTTTATGTTTGGATGACAATTTGAGACAATCTACCTCACTGCCGATGTGACGGAGAATCCCTAGTTAGTGCTCATTAGTTTCAAACATTTCAGTTGAAGTTGAGATGCTCGAGGGATAAAACAGTTGGTAGTTGTCATTTTGGTTAAGAGAAACTTGGGAGGAAAACTCACTCGGTTTGTTACTAATTTGTCTTGCGAAAACATATTTTGTTCATTAGCTTTCAATTCATTATCTACAAACAACAATAATAACCACAGGGTGGACGCATTTGTGTTGTTTTGCAAGTCCTATAATAGCTATTTAAACAACATATAATATGTTCGCCATAAATAAAAATTGTTTATAGTTGGCTTTCTGCAAGACGCTATATTGTTTAAAGACAGGTCGTCAGACGATAATTAAAATACAATTAAGCTCATGGAAGACTTTTACGCAATATTTACTGTTGCCAATTTGTATTTGTAAACGTATTCAATTAACATTTATAAAGCGCATGAATTTCAAGTGGTATACTATTCCGCTTTCGATATTAAGTTGATTTTAATTGGTTGGTTTCATACACAATGTGTGTTTGAAATAAGTCAATGTACATATGCAGCTCAAGAAGACAAACATTTCTTTCATGCTAAGAATATTACAAAGAAGTTTAAATACATTACATTGATGGTGCATTCACAGAAAAAATATTCATTATTATTGTTATTATAACTATGTATTATATACAATACTAATTCTAATTATTAAAATAATATTCATAATAATACAAGACATAAATAACACTATTTAGAAGCAGAAGTGGTAGTATTTGTAAAAGTAGTCGTAAGATGATCATTGTATGGCAGTACCATCTCAGTGTGCTCTATTTATTAATCCTCCAAGAAATCCGCAGACACAACAATGACACTCTTATGAACAATACCAATATTTATCCAAAGGCTTTGGTGTCAGGTCCATGAGTATCAGATACTTAAAACAGAATCAGGCATCAGTTGCGACAGTGTTTTCATGGTAAAGCATATACGATGACAGTCTGTGAACTTTTGAACTCTCAGTTTATCATTAACTGCTGGTGAATAAATTGGAGTAAATGAATTTATTTAGTGCCAATCAAGATAAGGTCCATAGTAACAAAGTCATTGTAGATTGGAGAAGAACCAAGACGTCACAGCGATAAGCCCTCAGTTGGCATAGATATAACACTATCGGAATAGAAAGTCCCATAGGAGAATATATTAAGAGGATTGGTAAAATCATATGTATATATACATTTCTATTGAGTTGATAATATTGACAGGGAGTTTCGATACAGAAACAAGTATAACATACAATGAAACGACCATTTATTTTTCTTTATTATGGTACATCTCTATTCTTTTCTGTACTAACTGACGAGAGTCACCTTGTATTTCAGGTTTTCATTTAAGTGCTAATGAGTATATTTAAAATTAAAGTATGCGTCCCTAAATGACCGCACTTGTCTGATTAGATGTGTGCCCATTGAGTCTATCGTGGCCTTCTGTTTTGAGGGGTAAGTGCAAACCCCGGGAAAACGCCAAATGTTCGGTAAAGTGATAACATACCAAATGAACATGTTACTAGTAGGTGGCGAACCTGGGACGCATTGGTGTGAAGCTAGTGTACCAAACCCTAAACCAGCCTGACGGTCAGTGATCTGTAAATATTTGGAAACTTTTCGCGGAATTTGAACTAATGACAAAAATACAATCAGAAAAACACGAAAATGCGCTTAACAGAGTACGTAATAAAAACACTGACATCAAAATGTCCGAACAATAAATACTACAAACAAATTTACAAACAAATTGTCATTTGCGTTCATATCAATTATGGCATAGCTTGTATATATCACCATACAATTAAATTTATATGTTTTACAATTAAGAAAAGTATTAGAGCTTGTAAATTATCACTTTACATAATCAAGTAGCGTTGTTTTTCCACATGAAGTGTGTACCAGGAACAAGTCATCGCAAGGCCAATTGTACTATTTGCACTAAAATGGACCTACCACAATTTACATACAATTGGCTTTTACAGCAAAATTGCACTCCATCAAAACATGTATTTGTTGTTCAATGCGATATGTGGGATAAATTTCGGCTTCACTTACGGTCACTTTTATCTCTACAGATGATTCTACCGCAAATTATATGTACGGAATGCTCTACACACTTTGTTTGTATTGATATGTTATATTTACACATTTTGAAGGCATTCACCGCACATAATAAAGTTTTTATTTTATCAAAATTTACCAACTTTGTTTATTTCGGGATTTCATTTAAATATAGGAAAGTGTTACAGCAAATGGTGTTTTGCTAGTTCTTAAACATAAAGCAAATCATTTCCATTGTTCTGTTAACTGTTCCAATAAAACATGATTTTGCAAAAGAAATACATTATCACCATGATCCTTAAAAGGTGAAGACTTATTATAAACTTATAACCGTACAAAACCATACAAGCGTGAAGTGTTTCGACAAAGTATAATAGTCCTAGAAACCAATGCTCTATGTTCCGGGAATTGCATAAATGTATGTGAGAAAACCGTACGTCGATAATTTTTTACCTCAAGCGTAAGACAAACATGAATATAAGGAGAACACTGGTCTGCAATTCATTTCATGGTTAAGTGCATAACGATGTCAAATGTATTTTTCTTAAAGTTAGACAGACGGATTGGTTAGAGTTCCAGATTAAACCTGATTGACATTGTATATTATACCAGTTTTGATGTAGTGTGTGCAACTTCTGAAATAACTGTTCATATATTACCAGTTGAATGTAGTTGATGGGATACTGATAGATTAACTACTATCTTAACTAAACCATATTTTTATTGCGCGATGGAAATAAAATCATATTTATGTAACAAAATTGGAAATTATTTACTACTTAAATGTTTAATACATATACATTAACGTGTATTTACCGAGGCTTTGAAATCCTACAGCCCGAGCTTTTCCGAGTGGCTCAGTTGTTTGTGTCGATCATATAAACTAATTTGTATCCGACACTTAACTGTTATGGCATTTATACAATCATTCTGTGATTTCGTTCGGTCTTCATTTTAACAACACATAAAAGATATTATGTTACAACACAACAAAAGCCACATAGCAAATTACGTCAATTTGATAACCAACATGATGTCACTATACTGCACGTGTTATCTTAACAAGTTTGTAGTTATTTCCCGTGTTTTTCGATAATTCTTTTTACCTTTAAACAATTGTATTTGAGTAAACTTTAAGCACCAGCAACTACATATGTGGGTTATGTCAGAGACTATATATGTTGACATCATAATCGGTCATCGATAGTATTTGAAAGACATTGTTTCAGAACAATTCACTACAATTATTCAGAGGTAAATTTATTGAGTTAATGATACGCCATTGAACAGATTGTTAACATATTATAACCAACGATATTCATTTAAGTCAGCTGGATTATGAGTTATCAAAAAGAAGATCTGTTCTTAGAAATTAGATTTGCAATGCAACAATAAGTACAGGTTACAGCTTACATGGTTGGCAAATTTAATGATTACCCTGGTTGCTAAATTGAGTAAAGCCCTAATGGAAATTATTTTGCTTCTTAAAGGGACTGTAAACCACGAATGACGAAATAAGAAAAGTTCTAAAATACCGTACTTTTTTACAATTATTAGTTGATATTGATTAAAATATCACTACTTGTATATTACATTACATTACTTATTACCGAATATACTGAAAAGATGAACTTTTTCAAGTAATGTAATATACCAGTCGTGATATTTTAATCAATATAAACTAATAATTGTAAAAAATACGGTATTTTACAATTTTTTTTGTTTCGTCATTCGTGGTTTACAGTCCCTGTAAATTGACCAAATATATTGTTAACAATTATATAGTTTATGCGTAACGGTTTACCTTTACAATGGCAACAAACACATCCTTAAAAAACTATTTATTTCTGCAATATATACACAAGATTTATAAACAAAACACGCATGATGTAGCCGATCAATTTCGTATGAAATGTTGCAATGCTTGCGTTATGTTTCAAGCGTTCTTTCAATCAACTACTCCGTACAATAAATTGCACTAATTTGAAATCGGCGTTAACTCTATGACCACGATTATTTTACTGAAAAATATGAAATATTTACAAAGTAAATTTACACGCTCTGTGCGGATGCAATATGCATTCTACATGTTGCTTTTCTCCAGTTGCATAACTGGCGCGGAGTTTTACATATTTGAGAGCGAATTGTTTTGTGTGTGTGTTTTTTGCACGTTTGACTTCTGCTTTAAATAAAAATAAAACAAGTTTCATACATACAAACAACAATTGTTTCCAGTTATGTTTTGAATAAATCGAAACAAAAGAAAAGTTTTTCCACCAAAAAAAATTTGGGAAGATCACTATCGAAAGAATATAAGTGATGATTGCGTTTCATTATTTATTTTTTTCCTATGTCAAAACTACACATACCACGTATGAGCTAGAGAAAAAAGATGTGCATTTGTTTGAACAAATATTTGATAGTTCCTGTAATAACCCTGTCATGTTAAGAGTTGTGTATAAGTCTTGTACAAACAATCCGATTTAAAACACGCACACACTTTACTATGGTTATGTAAAGGAATGTCAACTCTTTTTGCCACATGCTTGTAGACCAAGTACCAGCTACTTTGATAAAAAATAATTAAAGTTGTAAAATCCTAAAATGCGCTTTCTGCCATGAGATCATTTCCCTTTGACGACCACATTGCAACGAATAATGTCACGAATTGGTCAGTCAAACATTAAAAAAAAAAAACACTTCTAATAAGCATAAAGTAAATTCGATGCGTTTTAATGTCTGGTCTACTTCTTGCTTTAGCACACTTGGCGTTAATAATAGCTCTTTCGTTAGGTTTGTACGAGTTATTGTTTTATTATTAGTTCCCGTTGAAAGGTCCTGAGGTTATGTATAATACACTGGGATACCATGTTGACAGATTGTACAAATGTTCAAATTGTACACAGTCTGTAATGTTTATTAATGGATGAATATACTTAAAGCAAGTTGATGTGTACATTTACAGTGTAGAGTACACGACTTCGATGTTGGGGTATGAACAGTTACACATGGAAAGTGCTGGGGAACATATACATAACAATGCAAGGTTACAATCCACTGTTGTGTATCAGTGGTAATATTTTCAAACGGCAAGACAAATGAAAGCGTTTTATGTAGACTTAGTAACTTCGTATGGGAATGATGGACCACTGAATAGACACTCTGGGCAATTTCTATTTCATTTTTATGGATCTTTTTGCTACTTACAATTGTGTTATCAAATAAACTCAACTTCTCAAAACACTTTTCAAAACGTATAAATACAATATACTCTCTTTTATTTTAACGGGATCTAGCATCAGAAAAAGTCTTATATGCGTATAAAAGATAAGACGTTTACCATATAAACAATACAATACATATAAATATAATGCTACACATATAAATTGCCACGTTATAAAGGGAAATATATATATATCAATCGTCGTTCACTGAACTGCACTGAACTTTTGAACTGCTGGCCTAGGCTGGTATAAACAATAACATGTAAAAAATATATGGAATTGCTCACTCGAGTATCAAGTGTCATTTTTAATACCAACGGTACACCAACGTGACAAAATCTATTAGGTCCTAAACGAGAAAACATGTACGCCATATCAGATTAAAACAAATGTGTTTTACATGATATATATATATATATCATAATACACCAAGGAATGAGCATCTGGTTAGGGAACCGTTGTCGATTCTATATTTCCGACGAAATCTTATATATAATGATATAATATAAGCAGATGGAAGTTGAAAACATTATTAAAAAGTGTATCTGGCCATAACATTCGTGAATTTCAAAACTATATGGCAATATAAGGAAAAATAAAATAATCGAAACAAAAATCCTTTGCAATTGTATGAAAACCCATGCGGCTGGTTGTGTGAAATAGCAAGGACTGGTTATAACATTTAATGTCACATATCACGAATGGCACCAATAAATAACGATCCATCATTCACTTGATCAATACCGTAACCGGTATGTCCAATAGAATTTCCTTTCTACCTGCGGCGTCTTCAATTTAATTGGACATGTTCGTTTGGTACTGATTGTACTCGCATTAGCACATTCTTTGTGATTATTACGGAAAATAACTACAACGTTCTCACATGTTGGATCCCTTAACAATACAATAAACTTTTGAACTTTCCTCAACTTGCCAACTTGTCATTATTGCTCAAACATGTTATATGTACTGGTAACGAGCATGCAATTATGTTAATACTATCTGAACTCGTGATGGAAAGAAATTAATCACTATATTGTCTGTTTTTCAATTACTTGTTAATAGGATCTACATAACGATGTATTTCTTTTTTGCTTGTCAGTTAAAATGCGGACATATTAATATAGTTTCGTGAAGGCATTTTTAAAGGTCATTGCTATGAAAGGTAAAGTTCAAACACGAATGTGAATGGCGATTTTTCGGCCGATATTCGTTGACCTAAACTAATGAGTCCTGATTATGTACCTTGTAACTGGTCAACAGTTTGGATTTTATTTCACAAAGCTGCGTGTTTCAGTGGTTGATACTGCTTTTCTTGTCCCCTGTTTTACATTGCCCCGTAGGACATTCTGTTTGTGTCTCAAACTGATATTTAGTTTCTTGATGATATTGTGTAAATTTATATTCACACATTCGCATTGCGTCTAATAGCGGAAGAGA
Source organism: Dreissena rostriformis (assembly GCA_007657795.1). Classification (NCBI taxonomy): domain Eukaryota; kingdom Metazoa; phylum Mollusca; class Bivalvia; order Myida; family Dreissenidae; genus Dreissena; species Dreissena rostriformis. The sequence goes on along the minus strand of VMBQ01000125.1, from coordinate 197,627 downwards.
CTTGTGAAAAAATGAAAACAGTGTTTCTTTTGAAAACCAAAGACAATGACATACACAAAATGGAAACTTCACATTCCACACCTACGCAATCGGTAATATCTATACGCTCTATCAATGAAACTCATATTGATATAGGATTCACTCGTATACGTGAAGATTAGGATGATTATAGAACCGAAATATATCTTGGCCGTTACGTTTCATATGAAAAGCATTGTTGATTTGCATTTATTCAAATAAAATAATTGTTGCCTGTATCAGTCGCCAACCGGTTTCACCGGATGGTACTATACGTTAACTCCCGGTTCGTAAGTCTTTTCTCCGAATCAGGATCTTGCGATAACCGAAAAAAGTACTTAAGTTAGGTTGATGAAACTCCGAAAGGTGGCATAGGGCAATATTGGAAATATTCACATTATTTCAGTTGTTTACGTGCGACACATATGTGGTCGCTCTGAATATAGAAATAAATTAAAACTGTCCACAAAAACTGGATCCTGCAATAACGCATTAATAGCGTAAGCTAGGTTGATGATACTCGGTAGCTGGATGTATTTACACATGAAAAATATGACTTCATGTTTGTTTCCGTCCAACAATATTTTGGTTGTCAAATTTACAGAAATTAGTAAAGACTAACCGGTCATACATGTTGTATGTATCCTGTTATAATTCGACAAAACGTTAAACTAAGCTATTGTTTGTGGATAAAGGCTCTTGTGATTGATATGCACGTTATTTCAGTTGTTTCGTCCAGCAACAATTCTGATCGCTATGGTAACATGAGTAAACAATTTCCGAAACATCTTCATCATGCGATAACTAAAAAAATATATAAAGAGACCTTTCCACGTTTTGGTAAATTGACAAAAAATGAAATAAAAAGTTTCAGATTTGCAAATGTTCGTTGTATTTGTGATATTTGCGAGGAAACAGTAAAACTGAACTTTTACCATGCTCTAAAATATCTATTTTATGCATCTTTTGACGATTTAAAAACTTTAAAAATTATAAAGCGTTACAAACGTGAAACGATTGAATAATTTTCAGAGTTCTGATGGTATTGTTATGTTTGTGTCATTACGAGGATTTAAATAATGTCTTAAGTACACCACTCACTGTATGAGCACATGGCCGACTGTTATAAATGATAGACTTGTACTCCAAGGGTCAGTGGTTCGAGCCCAGTTGAGGATTTCGTTTTTTTTCTTTACTTGTATTCTTGTTTTTACTATAGCTATTTACTTCCAATGTTTCCATTTATCAAATTTAAAACATTTACTGACGAACTTCTGATAAAAGGTCCCTTTAAGCCATGTGATGTTGCTAGGCATGTGTATATAGGACCATATAGGATATGCACGTTTTCTCAGTTCTTTTTAGAGAGCAAAAATGTGCTTGCTATGGTTACATAGGTATCCTACATTCTCAATCCTGCGAAAACTCGGAACGTATTAAAGCTTGGTTATTGAACCTCTGTATGGGGAATGCAACATATACGTTATTTCATACGCTTGGTGAGATAAAAACTGTCGTTGACACGGTTTCAGAAACAAATGAAAACTGTCTGAACAATATTGATCCTTCGATAGCTCGAAATGAACTTTAGATAGGTTGATGAAACTCTGTTTGTGGATATATACCATATAGGGAATATGGACATTATTTCAGTGTATTCCACAACAATTAGTGAAACTAAATCCGGACATTGTAAAACTAAAAAGGACTTAAGCTAGGTTAATGATACGTTTTTCCTTCGACAAAATTAACCCGCATTTTTTGTCTGTAACAAAGCTCTTATTTTAGTTGCAATTTGTATATGACAACTTTATCGCATAAACGACACAAACAATGGACCTTTTCAAAAAAGTGTACCACACAGTTCTTGTCGACATAAAATAAAAGCATATTTGAAAGCGGCATTTGAGACGTGAGCTTTAGAACGCATGTTTTGCACAAAAGCAAGCAATCATTCACACTGACTTAATAAACGCGATCATAATTTGCATTCGTAGAACCTACACTTATTCTTGTTATTGGCATTTTCCGTTTCACTGAAATGAGATAATGATAAATGAGATCACCCAATACCAGAGAATTGTTATGTCCTTGGTAGAAATGGACCTCACTTATAGAAATGTTGTATGCCACATTATGACCTTTTTTAACACACGAACTCATGATATGTGATATATGTTCAAATTGTTTGAGCCTCGCTTTTGGAAAACGGGGCTTAATGCATTTGCGTAAAGTGTCGTCCCAGATTAGCAAGTGCAGATCGCACACGCTAATCAGGGACGGCATTTTGTTTTAATTTTCATTTAAAGGAAGTCTCTGTTAAACACAAATTCTGTAAAGGCGGAAAGTTTCGTCCCTGATTAGCCTGTGCGGGCCGATCAGGCTAATCTGGTACGACACGTTACGCACATAAAGTAAGACCCGTTTTCACAAAGCGAGGCTCATTTATAAGGTTAATATAATTTGTCTTCTAAGTTACTTGTATTTTAATCGTTTCATCACCGAGTATCATACCGCATTAAATAAAGGAAACATGGTGCACTATTTAGACATTTAAACTTTTAGACTTATTCCTTTAACGCTACAGTTAATTTAAGTTGATAGGAACCGGAACGCATACCACCAAACAAACTCATTTTTTCAGACTGGCAGAAAACCCTCTTATGGGAATGCCTTGCAATCGCATGGCAATAATGATGTCAATAAAGTCTACCAACCGTAAATAGCTAAGATATTGGATGGCAAATACTCTACATTGACACAGATCAATAAAACATAAATCAAAAGATTGGATAACTCTCTATCAAAAACATATATTTTTTATCTCATAAGTCGCTCTTTTTTTATCTGTTGAGTTTTAAAATCAATTTTTATATTTAAAAATAGTTTTTATTAACCGTGTGTTCTCTTAATTCATTGATATACTTCTTCTTCGAATACAATAAACTCGTAACCATTAAGAGAAAAAGGTTTTAGTCCATCCTCCGGACATGGTTTCGTGCATACCACACTTAAACGCTATAATGTGCAATGTTTTCAACAAATAATATATAAAAATGTGTCCCGGAGATTTTAAAGCGAGTATATACGATTATCGTGTAATCATTTCATTTTACCTATCTTAAAGCAAATCTTATTACATTTTTCAGAACAGATACATCATTGATAAATAGAAAACTAGAATGAAAGTGCAGAGAAATTGCACATCGAAATATATTACGAATAAAACTTGTTTAGTGAACTGATTAAGCAATCTGAATATAAATACACAAGGGATACAAATGAACAAATCAACTTGGATTAGCATTATTATTGAATGATCTACACGTAAATAATACTTCGTGTGTCAAGGCAGTGGTTTGTAAACGACTCTCTCTCTCTCCTGATATACTGTCTGAAGTTTTATTGTTTGTTATAGTATACGTTTTAATCTGAAAACCTGTTTAACCACGTATTATAAACCTCTTTTAAAGTTAAAATATTATTGCATATGTTCTTTTTCTTGAATAAGCAAATATTATTTTATGAAAGATTTTCGATTGAAACGTAATGAACTGAATCGTTCCAGATATTATATGGAAAATGAATTAATGTACACTTGATGGAATAACAGTACGCATACATTTTGATTTGCAGGCATTACGAATACGTGCAATCAAGTTTTCTTTTCATCAATCTTCATGAATACAAATACAGTTCAAAAGTTCATCGACAAGTGAAAGGAGGAACGTGGAAAGTATTCCATTAATACCAGTGGTCTATTCCCTTGTTTAGTGGCATTCGAATTGCTGACGATAAATGAATGATCACAACATGTGTTTTCCAATAGGTTCATACTTTGAACAAACAACGGATCAAAGAGCCCCATAAAGGCTGAGACACTACTAGTTTGACATGGAACAATTTTGGAACTTAAACGAGTGTTTAAAATTAATGTTACCACTAGTTAATATAATTCAATACATAATTACATCATACAACTTAAGCATGTCTATAAAAATAATCAACATCTTACCAAACAACTACAGTAATTATAATCTTACTGCACCCTTTAAATACAAATGCACTTGTGGCAGGGGATGCAATGCCTGTCTTTGACAGCTTCTTGTTCAGATTGTTTTAACAATAATACAAGTATGAAACACTACAAATTGGTAACGTGTGTATTCAGTGTCACCTGCAATAACAACGTTGCATTGCAATGACCAGGGCCAAAGCGTTCGTAACGTAGTAACATTCTTTGTATATTATATTACATCAAATACTCGTCATAGTAATGATCATAAAACCTCGCAAGAGTTTTTCATATTATATGAGGATACGTTTTACTGATTTGGTTAAGTATTCGTGTTTGAAATAGGTTTAAATTGTTTGTGTAGCTAGATTTAACATACCAAAGTCGATCGTAGAAAAAAAGAAACGTAATAATGACATTTTGTAACATTTATAAAATAACAAAATCAAATATTAAAACATACGTTAATTGTTTAAGTCAAAAGGATATATAAAAAAATGAAACAATAATAATACACTTTCCACAAGGTAAAATATTTTCTATAAATTTATATATAATATTTAAAGCTCATCTTAAAGCAACTATAATATTTTATTAGATTTGTATTGAATATTAAATAACTAAATTTGTATTCTGAGTATTGAAATTTGCTTGAAAAGGGTCGTGCATGCAATATTTTAGAGACTGTTGCTCAGAACTACTATGAGATAAAACATTTAAATTGCTATGAAAAATATTTTATTATGAAATATGGCACATCTTTATCTACATCCTTATCTTAATTGTTTCATCGCTTGCTGAAAAATAAATTGTTCCAGAAAGGTCACGTAGTGAAACGAAAACTCAAAACCATTTACTATGGCACACTGTTTCACGTCCTCTTTCCCAAGAGGCCGCGTAATGTGTATAATTCATATAACAACCAACATCATCAAGCAAGCCCATGTTGACTACGAAACTGTATCCTGCAGATCATACTAATTCGTTTTTACACCTACATGATTTTAACTTTTATAAGACATGCCAGTTCGTTACTGTAATACATCTTATTGTGAATATATAGTTGTGTACTATTGCTTATTTAACATGAACAAAATCATTTTTTTCCTTCTAAGAAAATGCAGCAAACTGTTAAACCGTCCAAAACGTTCCGATGCTTCATGATTCATAAAAATCTGTTTAAACTACTGGTAAAGACCATTTTATAATTAAAATAACGTATTGAAGCGTACTACAATGATATTACTTGCTGTTTGTGGCTGGTCTTTGATCCTGTTTTAAGGTGAAGAGATTTTACAAAGATGCATTTCTTGATCGCTTAATTCCTATTTATGCGATATGACGGACTACCTTTTTGTATTGCATTTGTACTTACATTTACGTTTAGGTTAAGGTCATATGCATACACGCGCACGTTTAAGTCTGAAAGAGGTACCTATCACACTCCACAAGTGTTAATCAACATGTTTAATAAAGGAATGTAAAAGTCGGAATATTTTGATAAGCATGCATCGTTCATATTACTTCACATTCCCAGATTTACATACTATATCTAAATGAAATAAAGTCTTTGTCTACATTATGTGTCAGTATTGCAAAATAAAGACACATACTATATATGTATTATAATTTTACAATTATAGTCCTCTCAATAGTGTTTTTATTATTTTTTAAATTGACACAAACAAGTAGTAATCCTAATTTAAAAACATTGTATTGAAAATGCAATCGTAGCTATTGGTATATGAAATAAAATACAATATTAAATGTATCTAAATTGTATATTGTGCGGAAATAAGAGGAACACTGATGTCGAATAATTTGTCCATTATTTGACATTGCCACATCCCAGCTCGTCCTTATTATCCATCATCTAAGATCGCTTAATGACACTTCAAGGCGCAATACAAATGACCGTCCAGAAGGGGCTTGGGGCCATTGGATAGAAACGTGTCGTGAGTTACTGCTGTAGCAGTTCGTCTATTATTGAGCACACACAGTGGGACTCATAAACCTTTGAACCATTGGTCTATTTTGAGTATGCATTGTAAAGATTTATATACTATGCATTGTGAAGAGTTAATGATCTAATGAATGAATTAGCGCACACTGGCTACATATATTAACAATTAAGACACGATATACTGAGATTGTAAGGATTAAGCGATAAACAAAAAGTCGTCGGAGCTATTTTAATAGTTGCTTATAAACAGACATATCGTTGTTTCTTTGTTCTGCATCTTAATAAATTTTAGAAATGCAATAAGACAATATCTTTAGAAATAAAGTTAAATCTAAAAAAATATTATATTATTGAGTTTATAAATTCATAGATGGAGCTCCCACGTTGCAAAACGAATGTAATCAAATTAAACAAACAGTTATACATGTGTATTATAGTTTTTCCGTTGTGGAATTCCTATTTATGGTTACAGTTAAAAATAAAAATGTGAATTTCGCAGTTTATTGGGCCGAGGGGCATCGATGGTTCCGCATTTGAGAACACCCTGGGTACGTCCGGGGACCGCGGCCTAATCTACTTTGTAGCGAGTATAAACGATTTAGATGTCACCATTTTATTTTCGGAACTATAAACCAACATATACTTAAAATTAAGGAGTAAAGGCGGCCCGGCGCCGATGGGGGTTCCGGATCTGCTTGAAAGTTTGAAGCGCTTAATATGAAATTTTTAACTGGCAGATTTTCATACTTTTCCATACTTTAAACCGATACAATTGCTTTTGTATTCGATACAACGTTTGTGTAAATGATTTTGTGAAGTTTGATACCATTTCAAAATTTCCCACTGGAAGTGCTGAAAATCTTAATTGCGCGAAAATTGCACTACATTAATTTCGTAGTGTTAGTTTTGTTTTCTTACTGAACCGCACACAACATCACCTAACTAATTGGTAAAATACTTTATTGAAGAAGCAACATGAAATTCAAACGTGCAACTCGGTACGTATCTAATCTGTTTGCTTTATTTTCGTGCATTGAAACATTCAAGTAAGTATACATCAATATGAGGGCGCACGGCGCAACACGCGCCGCTGGGGCTTATTTTAAAACTTGCATGCTGTTAACCGATCAAAAATGCGTTTAAATTACATTTAAAAGTAAATGTTTGTCGGGCCGGCCAGCTGAGTTGTCTGAGAGCTAGACTGTATACAAATCCGAGGATCGCGGGTCTTATCCCCTGCCAGTACACATAACTTGTGTGGGCATTGGTCATGTATTATATATACTCATAGTCATATAATTTGACATTCTTCACGCATTTAAATATAAAGTTACACATATTAAACTTATCAATAGTACATCAACAGGATTCGACTGTTACAACTGTTTCTTACATTTTTATGAAATATATAGGTCAGGGAATAAAGTGTAATAAAGTTAATGTTGGATCTCTTATATTAATTCCGGTATTATCAATCCGTCTATCTGACTTAAAGAAAAATTTATTTGACATCTTCCTACGCGTGGCTATGAACTAAATAATAGCCGTTTCTCTCCAAATTGTACATTTTTCTTCCGCTTGACGTCGAGATTATTGACGAGGTTTTCTATCAGAAAGTTTAGTATTCATGAAACAAACAAACACGTGACCTAGGAATAATATCTATGTCGCAACACTAATAGGTTATACATCTTGTTTGTAAGAGATTTATTGTAAATGGATGTAAGGCGATATCATACTTGTTATTTAAAAAAGATGCCACATTAACAAATGACGTGGCTTGGTAATGGCAGTTTCCAGACAAATTAAATATAGTGGCGCATCGTCTAATGACTAAGCACATACCGTGCTTTTTATCTTTATGAGAGTTCTCAAAGTTATCAAAAACTAAAGGGTTCACGAGCTTCAGAGCAGAATCATCAGGTTCAAAACTGACTGGTATTGTATTGACTGGTTTGTGTTTAAAGCCGATTCAATGTTAAATGGTTGTTTTGAAAAACAAATGCATACCATGATCTTATCGTTATTTTGTCAGTTTTGCAGAAAACGAAAACCGCATCTTTAGGGAACGCCTAACGAGGACGGCGTATATCAATACAAACACGAACACGGTTAATATGTAAGAAGGCAGCGGAATAAAAGTATATTGTTAAGATAATTTACAGTTGCAATACAGATATTATCTTTATATTAAACATGCTTTAGTTATTTATATTAGTTCTGAAAAGTGTGAACTTTGTTAGTATTAATTTGTCGTATTTTGATTACAACAGTCTGGCAATTTGAGAGTGAGATCATTCCATTCTGATAGTATTACTTGCATCTCTTCACTGTTTCAGATAAACAATGACAAAATTCTACTTTGTAACGATGACTTTAACACAGCCGTTAATATATTACGTGTCACCAGCTTGTGATACTGACGATTTGGCCATAAGGACCGGAAGATTTTGGAAATTATGTCGAAATAGAGAAGGTTGGTAGGTTTTATAGGTTCNATTATGACTCGTTAAATTCACCGCGATTTCTTAACAACACTTCTTATCGATACTTTATAAATTTGATAAACATTGTATTTGCTCAATGCACAACATTATTGTAACACAATAAGTAAATCAATATTTACCATAATATTACGATTTCTTTTAATACGTTATTTTACAGACAGTGTATGTTTCAAAATGAACTTGTTATTGAACAAAGAACAGGTTTACAAGTAGTCACTCACCAACATGACAACTGATCTTTTCGCATGACTATGATATTAAAATATCGCGGAATTTAATACTTACTGCGGATGTCTCGAATTTGTACATGTAAATTTATTCGATCCAATACATGTAACAAAAGAAACAAAATATAGTCTGATATCAAATTGCATGTACATGTAACATGCTTGTATGTAATTGTTGGCGAGCTATATATGTACATAAACGAGCAAGGGTTTTTGAATGGTTAACAAAAAACAAATCTTTAATTAAGAACAACAAGGAAAACTTCATGCAGAAACAATTGAAACAAAACCTGAAGCATGAAACGCAAACTATACTCACTTCGATGTAAGACATGTCAATGATTTTGTAAAGAGGGCAAACACGAGAGAAAAGGGTTGAACATTCGGTGATTTTATTATGAAGGGCATGTGAAATATGTACATACAAAGTTTTAAAAAAAAACAACATTATACGAGCTGCAATGTGAATGAACATGTACAATTCGATATTGCAGACCGTACATTTGTATAATGTTGTAGTTGCACATGTATTTCACCGCGAACCACCTAGACCGTGGTGGTCCACCGCGATCGCGGTGGTCCACCGTGAGATCAATTTCCCGATAACGCCGAGACTGACACCGCAATTCGCCACGGCGAAATCACCGTGTTCCACGGTGTATCGCGGTGAGATAGTAATTGTCCACTCTGGGCTGAATCACGCTGATGTGCTGTGGATGGCAGAAATCGCGCTAGACGTAGTGTAATGGCAGTTTCCAGACAAATTAAATATAGTGGCGCATCGTCAAATGACTAAGCACATACCGTGCTTCTTTATCTTTATGAGAGTTCTCAAAGTTATCAAAAACTAAAGGGTTCACGAACTTCAGAGCAGAATCATCAGGTTCAAAACTGCCTGGTATTGTATTGACTGGTTTGTGTTTAAAGCCGATTCAATGTTAAATGGTTGTTTTGAAAAACAAATGCATACCATCATCTTATCGTTATTTTGTCAGTTTTGCAGAAAACGAAAACCGCATTTTTAGGGAACGCCTAACGAGGACGGCGTATATCAATACAAACACGAACACGGTTAATATGTAAGAAGGCAGCGGAATAAAAGTATATTGTTAAGATAATTTACAGTTGCAATACAGATATTATCTTTATATTAAACATGCTTTAGTTATTTATATTAGTTCTGAAAAGTGTGAACTTTGTTAGTATTAATTTGTCGTATTTTGATTACAACAGTCTGGCAATTTGAGAGTGAGATCATTCCATTCTGATAGTATTACTTGCATCTCCTCACTGTTTCAGATAAACAATGACAAAATTCTACTTTGTAACGATGACTTTAACACAGCCGTTAATATATTACGCATTTTGAGATCACGTGTCACCAGCCTGTGATACTGACGATGTGGTCATAAGGACCGGAAGATTTTGGAAATTATGTCGAAATATAGAAGGTTGGTAGGTTTTATAGGTTCACCATCTTTCGATGAACCATTGCATAATCGAAGTGAATTGCCAGATTTTAAAAATAAGGCGAACTGTGTTAAACCAACTTATAAAAAATACTTTCTTTCTTTACATTTGTACACGTCTGGTCCTTTGCGCCATAGTTGATCACCTTAATTAATTATATTGTTATGGCGAAGACACAAATAGATGGTCCACTCTAAGCACAGAATGACAGACAGATCACGAAATCATGATTTGTATGAATGCAATATTCACAATTTCAATTTTTCATCACCCTTGCTCAATGTTGGTGCAGTAAAATGCATCGTCCTCTATTTCTGCGAATACAATTTATTTAGGCAACATCGACATGGTAATCAGTAGATACTCTTAAATCCACAACTCTTACATTTAATTGCATTTGCTTTTTATTCAGAACATCTCTGCAATAAAATATGATTACAACTTTAAACTATTAACATGCCAAGCAATTAGAGTAGGCTGAAATTTATTTTTTCATATTATAATATTTCATAAACAAAAATCAATCAAAGTAATTGATTATTCCTTTCAATGTACAAGTTTCGCAACTTTTGCGATAAATTTCTTATATAAACCGTTTAGTGCGATAATGGTTCTTTACAAAAATTTACTCGTTCACGAATTGGCTATATGAGCTGATAGATAAAATAAAAATTAGCAAACATATATATTTTCTCTCACGGCAACCGTAACTTAATCCTCAATGTTCACTTGGACTAATATTTTCTTTATAATTCACCCTTGTGAATTCTTCTCAGAAGATCCTTGATTATTATATTTATATCGGTTCAATATCTTTCTCCGTTAAAAACACGGATTTCATAATCACGCAACACAGCAACACAATAGTCTGAGACGAAGACTTGAATCACAACTGCTTCGTTGTGCAGTGTCAGTGCAAGATATAAATAATGAAAAGGGACTCACTCATCACAATTAGCTAAACGATGATGATGCTGATAATGCTGGTGGTTGTGATGATAATGAGGAGGAAGATAAGGATAAGAGAACAAGTTAAAGATTAAGATGTTAGACAGCAGCAACTGACTGAATGTTTTTTTCTTAAACAAAAAGCATGGAGCGCACTAGGAAGTCAGTTTGGTTGAAACCAAAGTGTGATAAAAACGGTCAGCTCTTTGCTTGTCGTTGTAATTATGTAATTAACAACTGATATAATAAGCTTCTTAAACAATCGATTTTGACTTCAGTATAAATACAGTACAACAACACACTGCTACATATAGAAACTATCATGATCGGATCTTATATGGTGCTCAGTTCTTTGTATGAGATGATATTTTCTGTTTGCTTAAACTTTGGAACATTTGCGTCTGGATAATAATTTTCAAATACCCAAATAGATAAGTTAATATAAAGAATACATATATTTGAATATATTAATAGTCGAAATATTGATACATGGATGTGCGTTTATCTTTATTGCAATTCTGGTGTTTGCGCAACACCTTTTATAAAGTCACGATGCCAAAATTAAAATATGTATTACATGTATATAACAGCTGTCTTACGTACTTCTATTTCTGAATTAAAGCCTTTTAAACACTACTTACTACGACTTATATACGAGATGCACGGATAACACCTGTATGTTTTGTGATTAAATGTCGTCTAAACAATGAGGTTTTAATAGCCTTTTACCGGTTTAATCCATCCCACACAAACGCTCACCAGAAACAACCGCGACAATAACATATACTTTGCATTGACCGTTTTGTAATATGTTCAACTTTCAGTTATATGTTGACGTGTTTAATGTATTCTCATTTATTGTCTAAAACTACCTGATTGAAACAATATAAAGAAGTGAAACTCTAGAAGCTCTAGCAGTATTGCATTCCTATTATACACACCTTCATGGTCCTTTATTTATGGCAAATGACCAATTGCCAAAACAGTACGGCACAAAACGAAACAACATACACACATAATATAATAAAACTGGGGTCACCGCCTTGGAACGGTCAAGGCTAAGCACTGGGGGTTTAAACCCGTGAATTCTCCTAAATATATTTCCGGATTTTAATTACTTCTTTGTTTTATGACAAGTGGAAAACACAATTTTTTCTCGAAATATTGTTATCTTACCCCAAAAAGTACTGCTAATATTCATATACACACAACCTTGCGAATGCAAAATTGTTTCACTAGATGTAAACGGCGATGATACAAAGTCTTCAAATTGTGCATGGACAAAATAATATAATTCATTGATAACAAGAAATGCTTTGATGAATCCCTTCATTTTTCTCTCCTATTCATTCATAACATTAGATATTTTCGTCTGTATCAGAAATACAGTTCAGACGTTCATGAAAGTGTCATCGTTTATGCTGAACAACGAACAGACTGTCACATCTGCTTACAGTTTCAAGCAAATGATACGTTTCTATTGAAATGACACGGTTGCATTGGGAAGCACATTGGTATTGAGTGTAAAAATGTCATTAACTTGTCTCAGGAGATCTAAGATGAAGGATAACAAAGCTAATTTGGGATATCATTGTGTCAGATAATTAACCGCCATCTGAACATTACTTCGTTCCACTTACACACATAAGTTCGNTTATAAAAAGGTAATAATGTGTACGTAAAGTATTTTTTTTTTAATGAATGTGTGTATTTACAAATTAACCATGACTTGAGGACAATAATGTTGTTATTGTTTCAACAAGCGACGGTTTCCGTTTTTTAGTGGCCGCCGCATAAAACGGCAATATGCCGACTCTCTGTAAACCGGAACTCTCTGAAAACCGGACGATCAGGCCGGTCCCGAGACCGTCCGGTATTGGCAGAGTCTACTGTACTTATTTAAGTTTATGTTACTTTTTGTTACATGATGAGTTTTATTATTGATGTATATTCTGCTATTAGTTCATGCTTTTCGGTTCACGTGCTCCTGTGCTGACCGAAAATGCATTTATATTGTCGTACTTATTGCCTATACAGCGTTGTATAATCAGATGTTTTAACTTGAAACCAATGGACAATTTACGTTAGATACACATAAAGGCGGCCAATATTTTTCAAAATAATTAAACACGCAATCGTGTTTATGTGCAAGTTTTGTTTGCAGCCAGTCTGAATTACTCACTTGCTCAAACATCTGACAATGTATGAATAATTTAACAACTGGTGTATTATTAATTTGTTGATACGTGATAATTATACAACATGCACAGACACACACAGTTTTACTGATGATTCTGTAAATGGGTATACATAGTTTGTTAAGATAAGTGGATTGATGATACACATATTTTGGTTAAATCGAAATTAAACAAAATATTATGTTTTAATCTTATTTTTAAAACTTCAAACTTCACATCAAACGCAGGGGCGCATCACAAACATGTTCAGTTCTTATACTTTAAGGACATGCTCGTCAGCAGACATCTTTTAAACTAATGAGCACTACAGAATATCACTTTTTCTAAGAAATTAGGCGCTGATGGATATAACATGTCATCTGAACAGTTGGTAGGTTCGAGTGTTACCATGTCGTTTTTTTCCCACGTAACGAGTAACACAAAGTTGATAAAACGTCAATATCTCTGAAACACGTAGAAAGTATGTTGTGGTAGGACTTATATGTGTATTTATATACCTTTGCGTTCAATCAATTAACCTTCTTTTCGTATACTACTTAATAAATTACGTGTGTGAATAGTTTTACAAAATTTGTTTGTTTGGATCAACAGTTAGCAAGTTCCCACCAAGTTCTTCACAATTAATTGACGTCTTACACTACACTTGACCACTGGGAGCTCTCTAATTGCAAATCTGGATCATTATGTGGGAGCTCTCTAATTGCAAATATGAATCATTATGTGAAGGAAAAGGAAAATGTGTCCTCGTAATTGGTATGGTGTAAATGTGGTAAATTTCGTGTCTATAAAAGAACAAACATCGTTTCCCAATACCATTAGCATATTATTGTTGAAATAAAACAAACATATACCATGATTTAATACTATGCTCTATGAAATATTCAGATGTATTTAATTTTCAATCAAACATAGATATATCCTTTAGTTTACAGATGTCAACTATTGAATGTTTGACACCTAAATTGGCTTTATTAACTACTGTTAAAGTACATACTCGTTTGTGTAAAATGACACATTTGCGATGAATAAAAAAGATGATCTGATACGAATCCAATATATCAAATAACGCATCGCAGCTTTGCAACAGGAGTCAATCAAAGATGTTTACCAATAATGTTAGCGACATAAGACGTATCTATAAGCATTTCAAATGATGGTTATTGTGTTACATATTGACCTTTGGTAGATTTCATTCGGGACATGAACACAATGCATGAATCTTAAAGTTTAATTTCATGATAAATGATTTTCGATAATTTTTAAATTATATACAACAAAGAATCAGTGATCGAATGAAATGAAAGACACACAATGGCAAATTCATTTAAGATAACTACGTTTTATCATTAGCGCTGATATTGTTGTATGTTGATATTTGTATAACTATCTGAATAATGAAACCCTGTAAACGTTGGCAGGATATAAATTCCTGAAACAATCCTTAAGTCTTCAGGCAAATAACTAATCGTCTATACAATACACTATGATCAAACATATTTTAACAAAGCTTCTTTGCATTATATAGTCATGTATACGGAGGTTTTATTACCCTCACCTATTCAAAAGTTAACGTGTCCGTATCGGCGTTAACACTATATGATTGATAGCACCATATAAGAATTGTTACTTAATTAAATATAAAGAATGTTATATGGTAACTGGTTCGTGTACTTTGTTTAACTACAATAATCCGCAAATGTGTTTTGTGTTCACATCAATATAATGAATTACATTAATCTAACAAAGGATATTTATAGAAACAATATGTATTTGATAATGCTCATCGCATGGAAATACTCAGTCAATTTATTAAAACTGGTATGCATACCAGATTGTCTTCGACTAACCGATAAACATAACATTATTGTTTGAAGTCGTCTTCCACCTCGTAGGATAAGCTATAAGAGAAAAGCTCCGTCACCAGTTTTCGACCTCGGAGGACGACATGGGCAGTGGTGAATTTCAAAGGAAAGGTGTAGGTTTGAGTGTACGTTGATAACTGCTGTGACTTGGAAATTGATGCTTTGGATCATGAAAGTGACCTGGAAGACATCCAAACAGATTTTGTGTAACCTGGCTGATGAAACTGATAACTAGTATACATTTGACACGAACGTTTGATTCTGCATTGTTAATAAGGAGGTGTTCTGTATTCCCTAAAGTGAATATTATATTCAATTTTGTGATTGTCATTATATTAAATATATACAAGTAAACTTATATATTTAAAAGTAAACAATAATAACTGTTAAAGCCTCTATAACGCTCAAAATCAACGACCATTTCGTAATATATTTTGTAAAATAAAGTTAACATATAAATTATCAGTATTCCTTATAGCAATAGCCAAGATTTCAACGCTAGATGTGCTATGGTAACATAGATTTAACAAGATATAAAATGCTCTTTTTATTTTGTGTGGCACAATAAATTCCATTTTAATTCCCCGCAATGATATCTATTCATACGACACACGAACACTAAATTGGGACATGACCATGTTTTGAATATATTGTACCAAAAAAATAAGAAAATGTAAATGGTGATTTTTAAAACACGAAAAGTTGAGTCCGTTAAATTTTACAACTGGACTGTAAATGTATCCTCTTGGTAGGACAGTCTGGCCTGTACATTGTGAGGTCTTTAGTCATGTTTGTACTAGGACAGCTTACGAAACATGTTTGAACATGAACCTTTGTACAACCATGAAACATGAATAATCATGCTAATAAAACTCATGGTAAAACTATAGTACCAGGGCGGAAATGAATCATGTGGTCAATGCCAATGTTAAGAACATGTATATTCTTTAACGACAAACAAGATTAAAGATGGTCTTTAACAAACAATTGTCACCAAAGTGGAAATAAACCACGGTATAAAAAAAATGGTTGACCATGGTTAAACATGGACATTTTAAGGTTAACTGTAGTTTTGACTGTGTTTATTTGGCAATGGAAGGACAATGGAGTCGGCCATCACATGGCACACACGTTTCCATATTCATTGGACTGTAATATCATATAAAACATACATTAAGAATGTCTACATCAATAATGTGTTTTTTCTAACAAACAACGCAAACATCAACGCAAACATCAGGCCATGAAATTGGTAAAACGATGCTGTGTGTTGAAAGTGATCGATATAATATAATGCGTTCTTCAACATGTCAATTGTTATTTAGAATTGTTTTAAACATAGATGTTGTTTGAATTCGGCATAATACATGAAAGCGTTATTGTTATTGAAATCGATGTTTTGTGAGCAGAAACATTATTGTTACATGACTGCTTGTACTGTATTTTCTTAGAATTCCAGTAATATTTGAATATAAATGTACAAAGAATATTGGAAAAAAAAGTGTATTCACGAACAATTATTCTCTTGTTGTTTTCCGAATATTTTTACAGGTTCACATCTGATTAACCCATACATATACCAATTATGTAGCGCGAATGATTAATTACACACGTTCGTCGTTGGCAAATAACGTTTCACATAGTGTCCGATACCTAAGTCACTTAATGAATTGCCTTTCACTGACATTTCTGTAAATAATTTAGATAATTACATTCGGCAGAATATGGATCTTGGTTGGCATCGGCAAGAAATACGTCGTTTGTAGCAACGAGATTTTGTATTTCTTTTCTGACGTGAAATAGGCCCATGGATAGGTCAAGGAGCGGATATATCACATTATAACGTATGCGACCTTTTTGTTAAATGTTTCACACACCTTTTTGCTAAAATGTTTGGATGCTAGGGGGAAAAAAAAACGCTGTACATTTGTAAGCATTTATATTCATGAATTTGCATATATAAAAAACAGTTAAAGAAATATACGGTTATATATGATTATATGTGTATATCAGTTAGTTACCTCATTTGTTTCCCATGCCTTAGCTTAACATTTAACTTTACCTTACACAACTAATTTCTTATTTTGTTTACTAAAATACAATTCAAGCAAACACTACACGATCAAACTTTGATGAATTAAAACTAAAATACAATTTCAGAATTAGCACAAGAAAATAAACGCAAGAAAAGTTGTATTGAATTTCAAATATTTTTTTATAGCACANGGATTGACGAACAAATGCAAGACAAAACTCAGAAAAAAGAGAAACAAGAACAAGATCAATTGAAAAAAAAAAGGAATATACCAATAATATAGTGTACATGTTATGTGGCAATCGAGACTGAAGTGGACAATATGATGGATAGTTACTACACAACAACAAAAAATAATTGAAGTGTTGAAAGCGCAAATCAAATTCAGGGAAGAAAATTGTCTTTATCTTTCAGATGATAAAACATTCAATTGCATCCAATCCGTTGAAGGAAAAAGGACGAAACACTAAACACATTGATGAATTAAAATCACATCTCAAAACCTTAGTAAAACAAGCAAATTCGTTGAATTGATATCCCCCGCCAAACTAGAGCTGTGTCACAGACGTTACGTATACCCCCACATGCTGCATTGACACAGAATATATACAAAGGGCCATAACTCCGTTATTAACAGATAGTGTAACATGCCATTTGGCGTGCACCATCCTCTTATCCATATATATACTCATACTAAGTTTCAATGAAATCCGCCAAAGCAATTCCAAGATATGGCTCCGGGCACAAAAGTGCCGGACGGACGGACGGACAACGCCAAAAAAATATCCCTCCGCCTTTTGCGGGGGATAACTAGCCATTGTCCGTTATATTAGAAGAACAAAATCCTGGTAGGAAGAACAGTATGACACAGACTGGAAGGCGGAGAGACCAAAACCAAGAAATGGTTCATATGGAAAGCCTTTTGAAAGGTTCGCTGGTCTATTTTCTGGCTTGACTACATTACACAAATATTTAACAATAAAGACAAAACATAAATTTCCGAGTCCCAAAACCACATTGACACAAATAACGTCTACGAGGAAAACACCCAAAGCCGATTGTTACTAATTTATCAATTTTAGGTTTATGCCTTGTCATATGTTTGTGCTTTTAAAATTATAAACCCCAGTAAACAAACACATTTTCTTTCGTATGTCATGTGATCCATGTTTAAAGAATCATATTCTTATCTCTTACAAGCCCTTAACACCGCTTATATAATGTCACCGACGTTATATCTTTATAAGACAAATAGCTAATCACTGTGATTTGAAAATATCAAACGTGAACGCCACCTAATCGAACGATAGTTGCTTTGCCTGACTAATCCTGTTGTCGATATAACTCATATGTGCCAGATAAATGTTAAAACCGTTGCTATGTAACCATTTAAAATAATAAGATAATAAATATGTTTCGATTTCAAATATAGTTGTCTTCGCTTTAACAACTAGAATCACAACTGTTGTATTTAGATGAAATCGAGCGTATACCTGATATACTTTGATGTCAATTTACATTTTTCAATTAATTTAATTTAGAACTTTAAAATTTGATTCAAAATGCATCTATAATCAAATGTCACACATGTAAAATATATATACAACAAAATATTCATTCTTTTGTCTTGTAAATTAACCGCTAAATCTGTACATGATTTTACATCATCCCAGCATATCTTAGCAACAGTCATATTTGATTCCGAAGTCACATTTCAAAGTCGTTTCCAAAACTCAAAACTGCATTACTCTTCCACTGAAATGATACAATTTCCCAGTGAACTCGTCCGAGGTGAAGGTTCCCATAAGGTCCATGAGCTTCTTCGCCATCACGTCCGTGTCCATGGTTGCCTTTGGACCTCCCATGTCGGTTTTCAGCCAGCCTGGGTGGACACTGACCGCAAGAATTCCGTCTTTCTTGAGTTCAATGCTCATGTTCTTCGTTATCATATTTAGCGCAGTCTGTGGACATCAAAACTTTGCACGTTCAATAGGTTAACGGATTTTGTTGAAAGTTTAATTACAAATACATAGCACTGCTCTTCAACATTTTTTTAATAATATTTAAGCATTTTGTTGGAAAAAGCAGAGTAAAATATATTTTCTGCTTTCAATTAAATATGATCCGCGTCATGCGAAAATGAGTTTTATGCCAAATGCGGTCCACTAATAATACCACGAAACCTTACGGCGTAGATTGCGCGATTACGCAGGCTGATCTTGAGCTACGCTGACCGCATATCGCGTAAGACACATGTTCGCATGACGCGGCGTATATATGAATACAATCTTATTAAAATAGTCACAAGTTGTTTGGTAGCCTGGTTATTTATCAGCAATTCTACAACGGCCCGCGACTTGTTTTCTATTGACAAAGATGTAAACTAAGTTTCCCAAAAATGTTAAGTGAAATCCACAAGCTTAAACGCGTGATATAGCGTACTTTTGACAAACACATATTTTCTACCTTACTCAGTGCAGTATAAAAACTTATATTTTTTTTCTTAAGTTAAGTTCATCAACATACTGGCGTTTAGTAAATTGTGTCATGTTATTAATTTTGAATAACACATATACTCCAATAGTCCAATATAATATGACGTCATATCGATTTTACCCAATGTCTATGATTGAATTCGACGTCATTTCGGTAATGAACAACTGTTTATTGTTCCAATTCTTGATATCAAAACGCTCAGGCTATCGTTAGTTTGTTTAATTCTAAAGCATCTTACTCAAAATCGCTGGTTATTACCGCAATACGAATAACTTAGCCGTTAACTATTCCGTAAAGAAATATCTCCTGATAAACAACCAAAATTCGATAATGTTGCTTTTACATACTTGTTTGTGTATTAAACCCGTTATTTAGTATTTACACATTAAACATTGCTTATTTGTAATATATTGTCATATTCTATTCAGAAGTTAATGACTTGTGATGTAGGTTTGCCAGTAACACTTTAGAAATAATACATATTGTCCAGGTCGAAAATACTCTTTGTAATAATATTTTTACATTACAGCTATTACTGTTCTAATACATAAGGTTTATGTCTACGTTAAGGGCAGTATTGTGACTGCGTTCACATACCTTGGAAGTTCTGTACGCATAGGCGCCACCCGAGTCGTTTTCGCCAATGGATCCGACACCGGAGCTGACATTACAGATTGCCGCCTTGTTGATGGAAAAGCCCTCCCCACCACTCGCAGCCGCTTTTCGCAGTAATGGCAGGAATGCCTAACAATATTCGAGTCTAAAGTGACAATCTAAACCTTGGTAACCGTAACATGAGTTCACTGACCTAGTTGCTGATGGATGACGTTGCTGTATTAATAAAGACGCAAAGTGGCGGTGGTCGTTAAATTCTCCCTAGGGGCTATCAAATGACTAGGTCCCCTGTACAATTATTATATTCTAAGAGGTTTGTCGAAGTATAACCATAACTAAATAGTATTATCTGGAATAGTCTTTTCTGTGACTTTGATATTTGGTATGGAGTTTTGTCTTAGGATCATTGATCGAGATGGTTAAAATATTGCATATGCCATTAAAATAACACTTCACGACCTTGCCGATTGGTTCTCGGTTAACACCTACATTGCCTATTGTTCTATATCAAAATGTAAATTGAACCTAGGAGTGTACAAAGCGCATGCACATAGCTCCACTTATTGTTTCTGGTTACCTTGGTTACCATGAGAGGGCCGACGGCGTTGATCCGAAAGAGTTCCATCATTCTCTCGGCAGTGACAGTCTCAAGATTATCCATGCTAGCTATACCAGCATTATTAATGAGAACATTCAAACCGCTACCTCCGAGAGTTGCCTCAGCCTCTTTGACTGCACATTCGAGATGGTCTGTGTCATTAAGATCTAAAAAGAAACACGAGTATCTTGATTAATGCTCACTTGGTAACCATAATTTCTTCAGGTATATGCATGAATGTATACAGACATAGAAATATATATGAAAAGCAAGTTTGTAATTTAATACTACGATACTCGTAAACTTAACTTTAACATTACTTCAAAGTATATTTACAAATATCGGACGTTTTGGTAAATCCCTTTTACTAATTGACTAGTACTATTCGGCGTGTAGTTGAATATTTTCGCCTTTAGGGATTGAACCCTGGCGTTATAGATAGATGCTATACCCGCGCCTAAATTATATTCACCTTTAGAACTGCTTGTCGAATCTACTACTAAACAACGAACTTAAGAAGCACAATTTGTATTGGCTAGATTGGCCCACGTGATATAGTTATTGTAACAATAACTTAGAAGATGTTACAAAGCTTTCCAAGATTGTTTAATTGGTAGCAATGAATGCGTTGTGATCAGTAATTAGGGCGTTGGGAACTTTCAGGCAGGTAATGTTTGGCGCACTTTTCCCAAAATGAGAAGTAGCAACTTCAACTCCTTATAACCTCACCAGTTGAAGAGTGCAAGGTCGCCAAAGAAAGACTGGCGGTAACCGTCAAAGAGTCATCAGATGACATGATAAGGAGGGCAGGCATCGAGACACGCACAGGGCGAAAGTGGTCAGCAAGCCAGGCAGTCGCCAAGGCAGAAAACAGGCTACGACACAAAGACATCGTAGGAACCACAGCTGTAGGAAGACAACGTCTTGGCATTACAAAACCACAACGCTGGAGCACAGTCGGCAAGAAAGAAACAAGCCAAATGGTCCTGCAGGAGATCATGCTTTCAGAAGAGGAAGACAGGCGCGCCAGAGCAGTCGGGATGGGAGGACAGTGTGCATGGACACAATGGCAGACCACAGAAAGACACCTAACATGGGCAGACATTTGGCACTACGAACCACTACGACTCAAATTCCTACTGAGATAAGTATATGATCTGTTGCCATCTCCAGTCATCTACACAGATGGGGGTTAGTGGAAGACCCAAAGTGCCAGCTGTGCGACAAGCCCAGATGGAGGCACGACACGGTCCTCAAGGAGCTAGCAGACATACTAGAGCGAGAGAGAAGGAAGACCAACCAACAAGAAGGTATTGCCAACAATCAAATTCGTTAAGGAAGGACAAACTGCCAAGAAGGCAAGAACCGCAGCAACAACTATCCTTGATGAATCAGAGCGTTGGGAGATGAAGGTCGACCTAGGAAAACAGCGGGTATTTCCAGACATAGTCCACACCACACAGAGACCAGACATAGTTATATGGTGTCCAAAAGACAAGAAACTAGTGATGATAGAACTGACTGTACCCTGGGAGACTAGGTGTGATGAGGCCTATGAGCGGAAGATGGGAAAGTACACTGAGCTTAAAGAACAGTGTAGAAGCGTGGTTGGAGTGCCTGGCTGTTCCCCGTGGAAATAGGGTGCAGAGGATTCCCAGCCCAATCTGTATGGAGAATGCTCAGCAACCTTAGGATCAAGGGAGGTGACAGGAAGAGGGATGTAGGCAGACTTGGACAAGCTGCATAAAAAGCATCTAACTGGCTGTGGATGATGAGCGAGGAGAAGAGCTGGACGCTAAACCACTGACCCGTAGTGTTTGGCCAACACTGCGGATCCGCTGCCCGGAGATTGTCCTGGGATTAAAGGATAGAAACACTTGTTGATGGGCAGTTCCCAGCTGATGATTCAGTGGTTTGTGCAGTCATATCTGTATTCTACACATCCTCAAATAAAACCATGGCTTTTATAAAGTTATTTTCCAGGCATGTTCCAAAATGTAATATTTTGCCGAGGAATGACACCTTCGTCATCCGTATGGAAGGTAAATAAGATGAGGTACATGTTTTTTGTGAGTGAATATGTAGAAATAGTAAATTGAGATAAATTTTCATAAAGTATCAATACAGATAATAATATATTTAAACTCCCTCTTTGGCATAATTTGTAGTTTTTGGTATAATTTGCAGTTCAGTTTATCCGTATTGATAGTAGTTCATTCATATTATGGCGGTACCAATGCAAAAATTAAGCAAGACACTGAAAATATTCTTAATCGGAACAGAGAATTAGAATAAATTACCCTAAAAATAATTTATATGGCACAAATCTAAGCACGAACCGATTTTGACGATGCTGAGATTGTTGTGTTTGTTCGTCAGATCAAGCAGGTCCTAAAACAGAAATACATGTATTCGTTGTATAATATATCCATCATATCAGACAGTTTCTTATACGTAAGTATACATAAATAAACATATTGTAATCTGAACATGTTCATCACCCTTAACAGAAAGCGCCGACAATCGTTAGAGACGTCAATAATCATTAGGAAGGAGCTATGCATATTCTTAATATCTTCTCAGTCTCATTAAAACAAAGAAATCAAACGTGTTTGATACATAAAGGCACACATACTTACTTTCACGGAGAATGTACAGAAAATTCAGTGGCGACCCGCAACAATGTATAGACAATTCTCGAGAAAAAAAAAATTAATGTGTAAACCGGGAAGGTACAAAATACTTCTTCCTCCCTTTTGTTATAAATCCCCTACTATACGACTTTGCATTAAGCTGATATTGCAAAAACCCATGGGTATATATTTTTTTGTGGGCGTTGTATGTCCGTTTTTCTTGATTGAAAATACTATTGGAAGGAAAAAATAACACTACTGATAATTTTTAATATTCGCAACATTTTTCATAAAACAAACAGTTTCACAGTTCAACCTGACTCAGATGTCACCTGAGAATAGCGGTCACCTGGCGTAAGCGGAAAATCAGTCATTATTACGCCCGAGTATAACGGTCACCTGTCGTAAGCGGCCACTGGTTAGTATATGTCACACCTGAAGCAATTGTTCACCTGTGTTAAGCGGTCACAATGCGGTCGGTTCGAGTTTCGAAAAGTAAACACTCATATCGACCTGCCTGCGTTGTTATGTTTTACATTCGACGTCATGGCGTCTATTGTTCGGTTAAAGAATATAATTGTGGCTACTGACTTTGAAACTATCAATGCGGACCCTGTGACAAAACAAATAAGAGATTGTTTAGATAAACAATGAGCTTGAAACGCACGAACCTCGCGTTAAAAAAACGGTTAAAGTATGTCAAACTGTTTTAGTATGGAAAACTACTACTACTACTACTACTACTACTACTACAACTACTTCTACTACTTCTACTGCTACTACTACTGCTACTGCTACTGCTACTGCTTCTGCTGCTTCTGCTGCTTCTGCTGCTTCTGCTGCTGCTGCTGCTACTACTGCTACTGCTACTGCTACTGCTACTGCTACTACTACTAATACAACTACTACTACTACTACTACTACTACTACTACTACTACTACTACTACTACCTACTACTACTACTACTACTACTACTACTACTACTAATACTACTACTACTACTACAACTACATTCAAAATAGTAACTATGCCTCGATTACCATATCAATCAAATGACACTGTTTTTAAACTAATTAAATTCGGAACAACACTGAATATAAAACAGGTTTTTGCTAAAGCAAATGATTTAAACCATACCTTAGCCTCATCTGGATTTCTACATGCAGCGATCACGTGTTTTGGTGGGGATTGCAGAGCTAAAAACTGTCTCACAAACTCTAGACCTAACCCTCTGTTTGCCCCGGTCACTAACACACTTCCTATGTCCATGGTATTTGCACTAAATGTCTGCTTTTATCAAACATGTATTATTGTTACGGACAAATATTCGATTACCTTCCATATAAGTTAAGAATACATTTAACACTGAACGCGTAAAATAATAAAAAACGATAAATCTATTGTTAAACCTTAAAGCGAAATTACGATCGTGTATCATAATCACGGTCTAGCAAGTTTGCACAGCGCGGTATACACTAGGTAACACTCCCATATTTACGAATCAGATCTGCACACATTGTAAATTTAAACCACTAGGTTACACTCCCATATTTACTAATCAGATCTGAACACATTGAAAATTTAAACCATGTGAATGAGCTAACTGAAATGGAATTCAAAAAACTAGTCTATACACTGCGGAAGTTCGCAAGTACGCAAAAAGGAGAACTGTTTACTTTTGATTTCACCTGTTTATCTATAATATATCAATCGAGCGCATCTGTTTTAAGTTTTATTTCGAAATTTGTACACTTCTTTAAAAAGAAAATGGTATATTTTACTTAACAAAAATGTTGACTTTCATTTAAAGGCAGATACACACGCGTTATAAAATACTGTTTAAAGAACTATTGCAAATGTACTTTATGTTCTACTTTATGTTATACTTTATGAACTACATTATTAAGTAAATATGTACTACTTTATGTATTTATTTACATACTACATTCCTTAGAAATGGTAAATTAAACTTAACAAAAGTGTAAGCTATTATTTATTGGCAGATACACACGCGTGAAAAAATACGGTTTAAAGAACTATTGTAGATGTACTTAATGTTTAACTGTATGTACTACTTTATGTACTACATTAATAAGTAAATATGTACTATTGTATGTACTCCTTCATGTACTACATTAATAAGTATATTGTGTATTAAACTTACAAACAAGTCAGCGTGCATGTATAGGCAGATACACACGCGTGATAAAATACGTCCTTAAGAACTACTGCATATGTACTCGAATCTTCACTGACCATTTAATAAGTTGCGTAAAGCATATTTCACATATCTTTTTTTGTGTTTTGCTTCTATCAATGTCTAATCACAAAGAAGTCATAGTACAGATTGTCTGAGACGGAGATGTATTGTAGGCGAGGAAAGAAATTTATCGTAACTTAAACTGTGTGCTTGTGTTATTGCCATGGAGATATATAGACAAGCAAAGAAGTCATGAAAACGCAATTCATTAGAGATCCACATAACCGTTCACCTAATGACAACTTATTTGATCAGGAGGGAAGGTGCAATTTATCACTCTCGATCATAGATAGTAAACATGCTATACGTTATAGTCCGTTTTCACGGTTGGCAGGCGCCCACGGCAACCATCTAGGAGGCATTGGTTCAACTGTCTACAATTACAGCAGCGAACGAGGTCAGTAGCATACAATAAGATTGTTTATTATCGTGGCATGTGTGGCATTCATTACCGTTAAAACTGAAATATACTTGTCAAAAGTGTACACTGAATAACTGTTTAGATTATTAATCTACACAGTTATTCATTGTACGCTTTAAATCAGAAGATGTATCGTGAACAAAGACTTGTGTGACTTGCCTGTCGAATTAATACTCAGCCTGCGCTGACTTTTAAGAAACCGCAAGAGGCAAATGTTCATACTTATATTTACACTTTAGTTTTAGTATGTCGACAAACATAATTATAAGTTTCAAGTTTTATTAAACAATACATCCAGAAGGCCAAAAGCCCAAGTGGACAAAGTTAGCATACAGTGTTTACAAAGTAAATAGTTTATGATTAAACAAAGTAATAATACATTTCACTGCAACACTATATTCATGTATTATTAAATACTAGATTATTTTATTTACAACTATCGATAGTATATGTGTTATTAGGTATGACTTGTGTAATAACTTTAACTTCTAATGGAGCGTATTAATTGCGACCATATATCAGATATATTATAATCCACATATGTTAGGTCTACATTTTAATTAATGTAGTAAAACTTTGTACAAACATCAACTAATAATTTTCGTTTCATGAGACAAATGTATATACTATTTATATATTTAAAAAAAACAAAAACAAAAACAAACCCACATTTAAATACAGTTTAAATACAATTTAACGAGACCGTTTAACACCTACATATGTCATCGCGGAACATATGTATGTATATCCCTTACCAAAATGATTTGTATATATAACAACATACTTTCTATAACAACGTTTTATTTTCAGTTGTAAGTAATTAAATAAACGTGTGCATGTAAGGTCGGTTTCTGTAATAAAATGGTATATACTGAGATCTTAATTTTGAATACATTCTACACTCTAGAACAAAGTCAAATTCATCTTTTAACATATAACACACATTACACTTTCTTTCACCTATAGGAAATAATAATTATAAAATACGTTATTATCAAATCTCATTCATTTATTCTTGTACATTATAATAATTTTTATGACATTTGTTTTTTAATTTCAACAAAACTGTCCATGTTTCATTTTTCAAAGCCTTATTGACAGATCATTCCGCCAGCATAAAACAATAGGATGAACTTCAACTATTGTTATTTCTTCAGTTTCTTAATTATTATATTTGAGTTATTTTAGCATCGATTCTCCTAGCATACAAAAATAAGCATTACATTATACATGTGTATATACATTATTATAGTGCAGGGTGTTAAAAACTTGTTTTTTTTCTCTCATTTAATTACAGAAAATAAGTTAGAAAATGTTAAGCTTTGCTATAGACGGATATTAAGACAAGAACAGTTGTGAAGATTAAGGGAAAAGCATTTGTCAGATACAACTTAGCTAATGTACCTAATTTTAAGTAATTTATAATGGATCTACGGCCTGAGATCTGTTATGATAGATCATTTTATTAATTATAAACGTGGTCTAAAAATGTTAAAAAGGTAATACCGAATAAAATAGTTTCCCATGACATCAGATTGAACATACATTGCTGAGATACCGGCTCAAACACATGTTATCAGTCAACCTGTCCCAACAAATTAACTCATGTTTTACAAATACCAGTGATGTGATTTTTTAAAATATCATATCGTGTTTTTTTTTCATAAAGCAACTGCAAGCTATCAGTGTTCTCATTTACTTTTGCTGTCATGCTTGCTCTAAGATTAATACGCCCCAAGCACATATAAGCACGGATGGACACGGCAGTCCCCCCCCAGGATCAAGAACCGGGAAGCAATTCATCCGACAGTGGTATCTGTCCCAGATGTTAGGTACCGCAATGTTTTTGCAAACCTAATGCCAGCTGTCAGATGCTTCCTGCAGTTTACCTTCTTCGGCTTGATTCTTTGCTCAATACGTGTCAAGATCTCTTCGTATATCTGATAGCCTATGTGCAGTATATCAAAGAAGCCTTTTGTGACTTTTTTCTTTAGTTTGTCCAACCACCGTACGTTATCATCCAGGTCTGGCGAGCCATTGATTGACCCAGATGGTTCTCCTATTCAATTTATTCACTGGTTTAGATAAATATTTTTCGCGAATTTTCTGTTTCGCTGTCGTAGCTTCGATTTAGCAATCAGGATACTGTTTTCAACCTGAGCTTTATGCAGTAGCAGCTGGCGTCTCATCAGCATCAGCTTGTCCTCAGTCGTTATCTCATCACCCATGTCGCATCGTCGGTAGCACAGGAGACAACCGTACAACTGCCGTCACGGTCCTTGAAGGACAGGGGTCTGAAATGTGTTCCCGAACTGTCAAGAACGCACACGGACAACCAAGGCATTTAAACGGCTGTCCCCTGACCCAATACGGCTGTCCCCGGACTCCACAAGGTAGCTGCACGGACCATCCCGGATGGTGCTATCATCCCGGATCGTCACGGATCAACATGGCAGTTTTGAACTTCCAAAAACTGTCGTGTTGGCCTCCCGGAGCGCCAATGATATTTCCGGACGTTCCAGGACATAAACGGAACGACACGGAGCTACAAGGTAGCTACACGGTTCACATGCCGGATCATCCCGGATATGAACCGTGTTGATCCGGCATCTGTATGGGGCTGGGGCTTTAAGCATGAGCTATACTATCAACCAAGTGCTGTGCATTAATGTGCATATTGCTCAAAGTATTAACACTAACTACTACTAGGAAACACTTTTGATGATCCAAGCCCCATTTATATTGGAGTACTTAAGACAGCTTTAATAACGTTCCGTAAAATTATGAAATGTGTTTAAGATCTCTGAACATGCATCATACAAACTAATGGAACAAAAACACAAAATAACAACAACATTGTCACAAGTTAAAACATTGATGATGAAAATTACAATTAAAGCCGGATATTTCGCAGACGACTACTTCCCTTTCCCATCATCACAATTGACATATGTCGTGTTTTCAATGAACTGTTCATATTTATTGGTGACACGTTACTAACAACATAACCTTTCACAGCTTTTCAAATCGCTATGTTGCACCATGTGCACACATTTGCGTTAATAAGAGTCATGATTGGCTTCATAAAGCACCAGCATTTCCTATGTTTTAGTGATAACGTGTATTTATTACTGCAGGGAATATCTCGGTGTCACGATACAATCTACCTCGTCGTGAAAACGATCTATAGAAATAGTAAGTGCCTTCAACATCACAAATGCATTTATAACTCCATTCTTATTTATCTACCTCTGATAACAATATTGCCTCGTTTGATGCAATGAGGCGACGTTGTGTTGAAATATTTTGTCTACATATATTTAAATTAGTGCTCGAGTGAACGTGGGATGAATCGATCTTAAACCCTCTATCTGTGCACGAATGTGTTATTTTGACGTAAATCTGTTTTAAATACCAATACAATAAATAAATAAATATCAAATAAAATTGTTAATAGTATTGTTAAAACACATCCAATATCAATTTAGTGAGAAAGAAATCAATACTAGATTTTCTCTTTGATAACTTCGTATCAAGTCGTGAATATTTTCCTAACTGATATTGACATGCAAGCCGCAATAACAAAATTCACACAAGTAGTTTTTTTAGAAGTCACAATCACTTTGTTATTGTAATCAACACCATAATAATGTTGTATTCTGTAACAGTGTAAATGATAACTTGACCAATTTTCGTAATACAATGCCTGATACAAAGAACAAAACTATGTTTTAACATGAGAATTTGAAGAAAGTCTACAATAACCTGATGTAATGTAATAGTATAGGAACATATGATGTGTATATATGATAAAATAAAGTAAGAACAAAACAAAATGACAAGTCCATAAACAATATGATTTTACATGTAATAAGTAGATAACAACGTGAAAAATGTACATAATACTAGTAAAACGCCGAATTGACAGAATAAAACCAATTTTATACATGACTTAATAAAGTAAGAACAGAGCAACATAACAAGTGCACATATCATGTGGATAAATTCACAGAAGAGTAGTATGTTTTCAATATCGCAATCAGAAACGATTCATTTATCATATTGTGCCATATGTGCTCAAAACAAATATAGACATCCATAGAACTCTTAAAATATGTAAGAGAACATGCTACGGCACTTGAAATAAGAGTGCTTATTTATGAACCGGAAGTCAAGTGCCGTCTGGGTAATTCATAGTTACGACGTTGGGTATTTTGGCTTTAAAATGGTTAAGTCACTTTGCTTAATATGTATACTCTTTGAATATTTGATAAATTTATTAGACACGTTGTTTGCGGTGTATTTCGATAACCTAAAACTTTAAACATTGCAAACGCAGATTTAATTTTAGTTGTTTATTTTTTTTAGAATTTCTTGAAACCTTTTTCTTTTTTACAAACATAAATAAAACTCGAATAAGGACCTGAACACATTATTCAACTTAACGAACGAATACCATATTTCATTAGGAAACCATAATACTTCGTCACGAAGCCACACTTTCTAACGAATAAACACGTTTAAATTAAGAAGAAGCATTTGAGATGCTGAAATGCATTCTCGAATAATTGTTGCGGATAAATGTTGTCCATAAAATTTGACTACGGACAATAATTACCCAGATTGTAAAGACAACATACGTAATTACAGCTTAGTTTCCACAGACTTCTTTCTTCTAAAACTGATAACATATATATACAAGAGTTAACGAGTTATACATAGGACTACTTAATTCGTTACATTATTGAAAAGCTTTACTGTCTGGCGCTGTCATCTTGTTAGACAAACCTTATTTAAGAATGCCATTCATTTTGTGTACTTGTCACGTACAATTCATCATAAACAACCTCACACCAGCTGAGACTTTGAACATACCATACTGCTTGAAAATGTCGGTTTCAGAGTTGTATTTGTTCTCGTTACATTATTATATGGTTTAGCTTCAAGACAAAAGTTAATGGTGTCTAAAATTGCTGATCGCCAACGTAAAGACCATATGTATAGCATAACCATAGATAACAGAGTACTAAATCATCATAAACATCCATGTTGCGTTTACAAAATCAACGCAAGTACTATATTTTTTTACTTAAACCTAACTATAAATACATTCGTTCGTTGCTTAACCATTTGTTATGCCGAGCCTTATACAGCATATTGTAAAAGGGTGCATTTGGCTTTGCACTGCATGAACGCCGCCATTATTAGTTTTCTTTTGTATAAACAGTTCAGTCAGAAACAAAAAGGTTGACTACTGTTTTCAATAATATTATGTGGGAATGCAAGATTTTGGATTCCAAACAAACATTATTTGACAGGCTGTCATCAAATGGAAAGAGCGCAAATTATACTCCTGATTCCCTACCGAATATTTCAACATGTAATACACAGCCTTGGTCAATTTGTCTCGTTGAAATATCAAGAACCATCAGAAGCATCGTCAAAGCTAATTTGTCCAGAAAACTGGTTTCAATTTAATTCTCTGCAGCTGGCAATACAATTAATGTTTGACCAAAATAATTAAAAATAAGCTATAACATACTCATAGATAAAATGAACACGTAAACATAGGGGTAAATTTTGGTTGCGTTCATGCGTACGTGAGATCAAAAGTCAAACTTGCGACAAATCCATGAAGAGCATGCGCATGAATAACATCATGGAAATGCCGGTTTGCACGCAACACACACATATTATTTAAATCTTATTTTTAGCTGTATTTGTATAGAAAACTGGAATGTGTTCTCTTCAATAAGCAATACAATGTGCGTTTACCAAAGGAAATTTAAAATAAGATATAACATACTCATAGATAAAAAGTGAATACAATGATTGCAACTAAGTTTGTTTGCGTTCATGCCTTCATGATAGTCAAACTGGCAACATACCCATGAAACGCAAGCGCTCATCATGGCAATACCAGTTTGAACGCAAAAGCAATAATATTAAATTCATAAATAATTATCACTTCCGTTAATATACAATTCTCTTGTTTTGCATTGTATTACATTTAAGACTGTTATACAGTGTAAAGCCCATGACAGATGAATACAGTCTATGACAGAAGTACTGAAATGCGTGAAACGTGACTACAACGTCTCACTGTTTGTTCAAATAATTGTTGCTCGCGACTATTGTTAATTTAAAATAAACTTCATCAACAAAACAACAATGCCAAAACACAATTTGCAACTGTATAATGAAGTAATTAAAATGTTGTCGAAACTAATCAACGTTCAGTTACAAACCATGGTAAATTGTGTGATCAATAATTCTACAAAGTAGTGCATTTTAGACACACTATTCACCGAATAGTCTTTAAATGTAATATTCACTGAAATGTCAGCGTCGGCGTCTACGTAATTGTCATGGTAAACGCGAAACACATCCATATCACTGTTTTTACTAACGGTATTTAATTGAAACTTCACACATGTGTCGGGGTCATTGTGAATTGTCACTTATCAAGTTCCTTAACCAAGAAATGGCTAGGGACAGCTCTTTTGTCTTCCTTGTTATTTACCACTGACATTACCAGTTGACAGACCATTCTCGTAAACATCGATTCAGATTTCAATAACGCGTATTATTATGAGAGATGAATTTACATAAAGTCCTTCGACAAGTTAATATTACAACTGACATTATATGTCCAACATGTGCGTTCTTATTTCCGTAATAGTTTATGCAGTACGTTGTCTGGATTATACAGTTTATATGTTTTGCTAAAGATTCTTAAGAAAACAAATCAGACTCAAAGATATATCTTTGACATCAGTCTTGTCATTCGTTTGTATTACCTTCACCAATGCATTCGACAATCAAACAGCAGAGTGTATTCATTATAAATCAGTGTTACGAAGTAAAGGGGTTTATACTGGAAACTTTCGATCTATCAGTACGTAGGAGCACTCTGCAAAAACTTATCCTTCCACAACAAGATTTTGTAATGGTTTCTCTTCATATTCACTACATTATTCAGCATTGCATAGCACATTATATTTTGGTTGGCATCAACAATTATCGACATGCATTTTGTCTCATAAATGAATAAAAAGCGAAGTTGGTAATCAACACAAGACAATACAGTAATAGGAAACGTACTATCTATTTGGAAGTTTGACCACAGATACATCCACATACGAACCATAAGTTTACCGACCAAATCGCATTTTAACGAACTATTATCGACATATTTGTACTTATGGATCCTGAAGTTGTCTATGCTAAATCAATTTATTTTTTAGAAGTACTTGTTGCGCACAAACCCCATGGAAAATGTATTGACGTGTTAATATTACTCAGTGATAGCAATCAGAGTAACAATATCACCCTGAATGATCATAATATGCAATAAATTGATGGAATAACAAATACCATTATTTAATACTATGGCATATCTTACTTCCAGTTTGTTTTCAGAAAACAATACCTCATTTTATAAAGTAAATTAAGTCATTTATCACTAGTATGTCATCAGATTTGCTAAACTATGAACACAAGGTCAGAGCCGTTAATAAGTTTACAAAAGAGATTCGTTTCTATGGAAACGACAGGCACGGCGTCTTTAATGACATTAGCATTGCACTTAAAAGTATAATTAACGTATCTACGTATCTAAAGAGATCTTACGTTGATGGATTACAAGGACAAACTGGAAATGCTGATGTCAAACAAGAAACGAGAAACTTGTGTGTTTTGTTCGGAATAATCTGTTTGCCATAATATGTTAAAAGATGTATGTATCATAAGTATGTTGTTAACAAAACATGAAACCTATTTATACTTACCTAGT
The DNA here is from genome assembly GCA_007657795.1 of Dreissena rostriformis. Taxonomy (NCBI): domain Eukaryota; kingdom Metazoa; phylum Mollusca; class Bivalvia; order Myida; family Dreissenidae; genus Dreissena; species Dreissena rostriformis. The sequence goes on along the minus strand of VMBQ01000125.1, from coordinate 163,565 downwards.
TTTTTAAGTATGGTTTATCTTTGATCATGAGGAGAATGCATTAATGCATGCATTACATTGTTCTCCATCTTAAAATATATAACGAACAGTATTTGGTACACATGTATAAAATCTAAAAGATAGTTTTCACTTGTTTCATGTTCTTAAAATCACCAATCTCATGACTTTATTTTGATGGAATGACATCGTCATCACATAAATGTACACAATATTTAGAAGTTTAACATTTTTTAAACATTAGATGTTTTAGGTGTAAGACCATGCGATTCATGAGATCAGACAATATCATGGACTCGATATTATGTTTGTGTGAGTCAAATGTATAAATAAAAATGAAACTCCAGAAAAAATATCCAAGAGAGAAATTCCTGCTACTATCCCGAAGGTTTTTGTTAATGTCAATTGACCAATGTCCTATGTTATACACGTACAGGACAATACATACATATGGAAACTGGAATCACCAGTTCGGAACGCTTATAAAATGCAATACCCTGGTGGTTTCAACCGTTTACAAGACGCCCCGAACCACAAACCATGGCTACAGTCCTGATAAATTACAAATAATACTAGTGTAAATAGATACTAATCTAATGGTATTTGCATTAATTTATACACCTATAACAGTAATTGTCAACGAGATAAATTAACAATTAAATTTCAAATTGGCACAGTTGTTTAGAGAAACGAAATTACACATTATCTTTGCACGAATACAAATTGAAGAAAATACAAGCTAAATCACTTCATGTTAACAAGCTTTCAGAACCTAGCAGCACATGGCAAAAACACCAGATCATTATAACATATCTTAGAAAAAAAATGTGCATGGTGGCAAGGTCAGACTGTACAACCTTGATGTATATTTCCCACAATTTACGTTTCATTTAAAGTGAAATCAATGTTTAGTATTTGTCCAATATCAACTAATTTGTTATATGGTCGATATGTTAAATTATAAAAGTCTAAAGAAACTGACACAATTAAAACAAACAATACCACAGCATGGAATCTAGTGACTTAATTTTGATATAATATACCGATAACGGTGGTATGTTAGTATCTGTAAGCTCAACATTTTTCGTCATTGTATTTCATTGATAATTTTTACTGCTGACGTTTACCCTATCATATAGGCGTCGAATTTCGCATATACTGATACCTTCTTTTGAATTTGTTTCAATGCGACCTTATAATTGTGTATAGTTTTCATGGATTAACTCAGTTTTTATTTAAAACGTTCGTATTTCGATACTCGTTACACCTTTTACATTCACATTATAAGATAACAATTATATTAATAATATTTATTCAATTTGTAACATTATGTTTAGTGTTACCATTTCCTTTTTTTATATAAAATATGCATTAGAAAAACATATGATTTGTATTACTAATTAGATATAAATTATATGATTCATGACAAAATATTTGCGCCTCCAGAAATGGAAAACGTCTTTGCGTTACATCTTTGCTATAATGATACTGTTTTAAAACCAGTTTCAGAGTTTGTAAATGATGTGGCAAGGTTATCAAAGAACGCTTTATCATTACCGCCACGAAAGGGTGGTTATATACACATTTCGCTCAAATTTTCGTCTACCAGACGACATTTGACGCAGCAAATGGTATATAATATATGATGTTACTTTAATTTAGGAAATGATCAGCAAAACAAGTTTCCGTTTTCTCTGGTAATAGTCTGTAGTGAAAGTTCAAATGTACGCCGTATGACTTATGCAAGCTTTTGCTTGACAAAACACGGCCTTTTACATGTAAGCTCAATGGCATACATTGACATCAAAAGGTTAAATACAACAATCGATTGTTGAAATGTCATTATCACATACGGTGACGGATTTTGAGGTTTGACGCAAGGAACACCTGATGACTACAGGTCAAAAATCTGAGTCGGTTTGCTCTAGTTACACGAATGTATTGCATAATTTTGAAATATAGGTAATTAGTGGCAACCTGATAAGACAACATGTTACAGAGATGAACTGTATGACTAAATTTTATGTAACAGAATAGATGGTAGATTTAAAACAAATGTGATTGATATATGCTGCGTGGATACAGTAGAACCGTTCATATCTTCAAAGTTGTCATATTTCATTTTTTCGGATGGTGTTTTTTTTTGTAGATAAATGTGTTGATAAAACATGTTTACAATCTTCATATATCTTGTTTGTTTGAAACTGTTCTGTAGATAATTTGCTAATTTGGTAGCAAAATATATGTCATAGATGGAAATATGTCTCTGTATACTAATTACTTTAAACACCATCCCCTAACCATGCTTATAGATTTTTGATAGTTACGACACTAGTACACAACACTAATGTGCGTAGTATTTGATTCACGCGTCACGGGTCATCAAGTCATTTTTTTATTTATTTTTTTTACCACATTTATATAGCGCCCTTTTCACACCGTATGTGCGTTCAGAGGCGCTTCACATTTTTCCCCTGAATGGGAAATGATGCCTGGAAAGTACGATGTCGGACTCGGATAAGTACATATTCATATTGAAAATACTATGGATTAAAAAGTAACGTTTGTACATGATGAACAGCTAAAATCTATGGTGGGTTATTTAATAATATCGAGACATTGTCTCTTTGGTGCAATATGACCGCAAATGCCAAAGTCGTGTGATCGTTTTACAATTTATTTCAATGTAATGTATTAAAACATTGATCGGACGATGATGAATTCTATGTTTGAATGTGTTCATGGTTATCAAATGAAAATATGTATGCACTGCTTTATTGCTGTTAAGATATATTTACAAGGAATGATTTCATGGAAACCAAATTTTTGTTTAGACAAAAACCGTATAGATATTTTAATTTGAGCAGAAAGATCAATCTTAATCTTTGCATTTTTGGCTATGGCCTCTTGTGTCGCCTATAAATTTCCAGGGTGTTAAACAGATTTTATCTTGTGATAATGTTTCTGGAGTTTAATGTGTCCAATATCATTATATACCATTATAAACTACAGCGATGGCATATTTCTTACTGTGTTTATTGCTTTCCTCATTATGCAGTTCAATTTTCATATTATTATAGCATTAACTCGTAATATCAAATAACCTTTCTATAGATGGATACACATCTAGGCTTACCGTTTATATTGATACGTGACATTAATATTAGAACGCAGTTACAATATATTAACAAAACTGCCTCTGAATTCGCAATACACCTATATAATTCGCGAGAAGCCATATTTTTTATACAAATGCGAACGCTTAATATAAAAAGAATAAGAATATCGGATGTTATATTTGTGTTACAAATAAGAAAGTTTAGTTTAAAGACAAGCATTATATTATTGGATGGTATATTCTTTTAGATATTGACATTTAGTTATTCGATCAATTGCGCTAGACATTTCGTTTTAGCAAACAGCACGGACCTGAATGGTATGTCTCTCTTAAATTCAAACGAAAATTGCAGATTGCATGACCAGAATTGTACAAAGTGACCGCAACAAGTGTGCAAACAATTTTCCATAGTGACATTATGATGTAAAATAACAAATCCCATCTTTGCAATTCAACACTGATATAACATATCCGAAACGTGTATGAAAATGTATGTCCTAGCAAACAACGAAAACAACAAACAACATTGTTTACTGTAAATACTAACAATAACACTCATATTTATATTTCAATGCATGTGCCGATATGCAATGAAATATCTGAATCTGTCAGAAAACGCTTTGTTTCAAATAACCTATTTACATGTTCAATATATTACAAAAACATAGGTTAAATGGGTGAACACCGAAAGAATGCTTAAACTTAAAAAAAATCGAAAAAAAATACTGCACTTTTTCGTTAAACACTTAATTCCTTTTCCAGACAATCTTATGGTAACAAGAATATTGTAATACCGGTAATGTCTCCGGGTTATGATTAAATATCGATTTCTAGATTAAAACCAAAGCTGATTATGTAATCGATATTTTCTCTCAGACGCTCGCATTTGTCTTCGTAAATAACTTATTTACCAATGACATAACACGTTGATATTCCATTCTTCTTTCACATCGATTTTGACTTCAGTAATAGCGCATGGTTTCCGATTTAAAGACACCAACATACTCTTGTTTGTGATGTGGTATTACAGTCAAAACTGTGTACAGCAACCAGTCAACGGAAGTGGTCAAAATGGCTGCTGCAGGAAAATGGTTACGAAAGTCAGTTGACCGCTTTATATATATTATATATATAATATATATATATAATGTTCAATATTTTAGGAAATGGCATTAAGCATCGTTAGGTAAGAAATCGGTACACAATTAAACATGAGCTGTGTTTGTAAGAAACACAATGCCCCCTACTGCGCCTTTATTTTTACCTTTGACTTTGAACGATGACCTTGACCTTTCACCATTCAAAATGTGCAGCTCTATGAGATACACATGCATGCCAAATATCAAGTTGCTATCTTTTATATTCCAAAAGAATGACAAACAGGCCTAAAACAATATACCCCCTCTTCTTCGCAGAAGGGGGCATAAAAATACACTATCAACAAGAATTTACTTGTGACGCCAGTGTTAACTGTTAACCTGTAGGTGAGACAATCGCTTTGAGAAATAGTTGATTGAACAGTTAATTGTTTTATTTTCAACATGTGTAATTAACTCACGACAAGTATTCCAAGTGAAGGGCTGAAACAGTCACGCTTTTTAAGCCTCAGAAAAGATATGAACAAAACAAACACAAGTATTGAAGTTTTGACATGAATACGATATTTCTTCAAATGTTGTTAAACTCTAATCATTTTGTTATTCTTAATTCTTTGTTGTAATGATAATATAGCACTTTTATGAATGATGTTTAATGTCATTGAAATTTTATATCAAACATATTATTCATAACATATAATGACGATTGAATGCATCAACGAACTACATAAAATCGTTTACTTATTATTAATCTTGTTTAGTAAAAATATTTTTGTTTGTAAATCATCGGAATAAACACTAAGTGCCACATACAATTCACGTATATACAGCAATGCCGTTTGATTGGCAGATAATGCCTTCATTTACTGTAATTCATTCATAAAATAATTCCTCATGTTCCTAAACAGTTCAAAAGTTCTCGATATTGTCATCGTGTATGTCTGACGAAGAACAAACTCATATCTGTTTAAAGTTCCCAGCACTCGATACGTTTCTATGGAAATGACACGCGCGACTCAGAAATGGTATTGGAATTGCGCGTAGAAAGTGTCATTAACGTGTCTCAGGAGATCTTATTTGACGGATGACTAGGACACACTGGTAATCCAAGAACATAATACATAAGAACAAATACTCCAAAAATAAAAACATGTTTTTTCCCCTAAAGAAAAATCGAAGAATCGCGACCGAAACTCTGCGCCTATATACTATTTGTTTACTCTTAAAGTACACTAACAATTGCAACTCAACTAACACAGGAACAAATGAAAATCTTACAAAAATGCATACATAAAATGTCATATAATAGCACATATTCGCAGATAATTACATCAAAAGAACCATTTATGTTCGCAATGGATTTTAAGTATATGTACATGATAAATTGGTGTCCGCCATAATGTTATAATCTCGTTATGTTACCAATGGCCGGAGGACCATAACAAACTATAAATTGATTGCTGTTTATTCAAACTAGATATAATGAAAGAAATGCAATTCGTCTAGTTTTCTAAACAGAATAGCTGAGGTAACCGGAACTTTAAAGAGGTAATTGGAGAGCATATACCATAAAATAATACATCGAAAACGACATTTGACATAAAACAGTGAATTATTAAAGCTTGGGTCACCGTCGTAGGAAATTGAAGCTTATCAAATGTCGTGTACATTTTTTTATATTTGACCACTACAATTTGTGTGTTGAATTTTGAATGGTACATGATGCTTCTAACTTAAAACAAATGCTTCGATTGCAAATGATCGAGGGTTACAGTGAATCAAATAATACAAACTTACCTTGTTGGTAACAGGCTTGTATTATCAACATTTCAATCATTCTGCTGTAGCTGACAACAAAACACCTAGATCATTCTTTCAAAAACGATCTAATAGGTTCTAGCAAGACAGATACACTCACACACACAAACACTAGAACGCAAAAAGGCACTCACATTTGCACACAAAAACACTAACATAGATGCACACAAACGCAAACAGGAACATAATTATTACAAACCAAACATGTTTATACATGTTTTTTCTGAGTGGTTTTTCTTTATGAAGCATTTGTTATAACGATTGCTTTTTAATAAGTTTCGTATTTTTGCATGTTTTTCAATTTCTGTATTATTATCATTTTGTATAAATTGTCTTTTGATGTGAACAGTTTTTATAATGTAGAGCCATACATACAATTAATTAAGATAACTTTTGTATTCGTAGGCAATTCCTCCGTACACACATTTATCAATGGACTTTTAATCAAACAGGAGGGAGGCTTCCGTTGAGATTTTACCATAACATATACATTTTGTCGAATTGTTATATATTCTTCTATACATTACTAGGAATTAAATATGTTTAAAGTAACAACTAGATCATTATATAGCGAGTGTAAAAGTTAAATACATTACATCCTTATTATTGTGTTTAAGTGACTTTGCCGTCTGAAGAATTTAGGGATTCTGAATACAAATTGCATGTCAGTAATATGTGGCCCAATTGTCTCATTTGGATTTGTATACTAACAGCAGGATTGTTCAAATTATAACACTTCGGCCAAAAAGCATGTGTAAACGGTTAGTACAGATGTGATTTAAATATAACTCCGATAGTAAATATCTGCAATTGATGGTAATCATAGCTACACATGTAGCTGATTAACAACAATTGCTCTGTAATTACACGGCCTTATTGTTTATTATGAACAGGTGTATGAACATATGAATCACGTCTTTAATAAACTTAAAGATATACAATTATCCAGCATGCGCGTTCAGTCCAAATTAATTCATCACACTAAAGCATGTTCTGCTATTCTCACTAAACGATGTGTAGAATACAGATACTACTGCACAATCCACTGACTCATCAGCTGGGAACTACCCATCAACAAGTGTTTCTGTCCTTTAATCCCAGGACACTCTCCGGGCAGCGGACCCGCAGTGTTGGCCAAACACTACGGGTCAGTGGTTAAGCGTCCAGCTCGTCTCCTCTCTCATCATCCACAGCCAGTTGGATGCTCTTTCTGCAGCTTGTACAAGTCTGCCTACGGCCCTCTTCCTGTCACCTCCCTTGATCCCAAGGTTGCTGAGCATTCGCCATACAGATTGGGCTGGGAATCCTCTGCACCCTATTTCCACGGGGAACAGCCAGGCACTCCAACCACGCCGTCTATACTGTTCTTGTAGCTCAATGTACTTTCCCATCTTGTACAGTGAGTTCTATCATCACCAGTTTCTTGTCCTTTGGAGACCAAATTACAATGTCGGGTCTCTGTGTGGTGTGGACTATGTCTGAAAATACCAGCTGTTTTCCTAGGTTGACCTTCATTTCCCAACGCTCTGATTCATCAAGGATAGATGTTGCTGCAGTTCCAGCCTTCTTGGCAGTTTGTCTTTCATTGACGAAAGAAGTATTGTATACGAGTAATTGTATCGAGCTGCATAGATGCATACGAATAAATCGTAACTTTTGTTCCATGTTCATTTAGATTGTACCGCAATAATGGGATTCGAACACGTGGAGAATTTTTTCTGTGCAATAAGTATATCATTATCTTGCTCTTTGACGTTTTTCCATGTTCACCCTTTGTGTCTGAAACTAAATATAAAAAATAATATTGTTACATACAGATATTTAAATAATATACAAATTCATAGATCCCTGCTATACAGTATTTTTGTGGCAAAAACATTTCAAGTTAAATGTTCTTGATAAATATATATTTCCCAATTTTAAAGTAACATATCATTTATGTTGTCAATTAAAACACGTATATAAGTATTATACATGTTCTGGAGACCTGCACCTTATCATTTGGGTGCATACGATCCACGTTTGTCATGCCTAAATTCGAGTAAAAATGAAGTCAAACTTTTTATTTCTATATTAGGACATTATTATAAAATAAACAAGTTTAATCACTAATAAATTTTACTTTGCATTTTGCAATTTTATACAACTGTTTCCACCGATAAAAACTAAATTTACGAATTTAAGCCATTAAAGCGTTATCACAACGGTTTATCCTGTAATTGGTGACATACTCCCCACATCTGTTCACGTTCGTTTGCTAAGATGCTTACGTCTTTTATGCCATTTACATGTACTTATCTAAATGTATTTAGAAGACAGAATTGTATGAGATCATATAATTTTAAGATATGTACGGGAATGACCCGCTATTTTATTGAATTCATATGAGAAATATTTACTATTCGGTGTACCAATAAATGTCACTTCATTGTAGAACACAATGATTTTGATTATACAAGTAATAACCAACATGTATATTTTGATTACCTTTGGAAATGTAAGGTTATTGTCCTGTTTTGCATTAAACTGTCAATCATTTATGTTAATATAGTAACAAAGGAATGCAACTCTTTAAATCGAGTGTTAATCTAAGGCAGAATATCTAGATAGGTCAATAAGAGTTTCAAGGCCATTTTGAAAATGTTATGTAATGAAATCTGTATTAAATGAGATAGCCATACAAACATTTCACTTAGACAAAGAGTAATAAATTTCATGAAGACAAATTGTACTTACAGAAATGACAGATTTTGAAATTACACATCAAGTATTCAGAAGCAAAAAAGTAGTTCTCAATCAACTCGTGCTTCAATTTTACCTTTTTGTATGCGGTTTGTGATGAGACGGCCGTGTCTTTATTTTCAGTTAAATCCCTAGATAATTATTAAAGTTATTCAAATATTTATAATAAACTTATGTATTGAAATTTGGATCCGCTACTAAAAGCTACTTCTTAAGCGGATGAATAAAGGTGTAGTACATCAATGTGTTTTACTTTTAAACTGCATTTAACGCCGATGAATTTTACCTCTTGACATACAAAAACTTCCCGGGAATTATAAAACTTGTACATGACTTCTCCCTACTAAAATATTATATTTAAGGACATATACATCGTCAAAATTTACTTTTTAACACGACAATGTGTGTTATATTGTTATTTTGACGAATATGTTTAATAACAATAGATCGTATGCTCTTTTAACATCTTTGCTGTCTTTGAACGATCGACAATTATACGCGTTTTTCTAAATGTGCATTCAAAATGAGGCCAGTTGGTTTTATTCTAAACAATAAAACAGAGAACGCGTATATCAAACGTCTAAGATAATACTATTTACTTAATGAAACTATGTGTCAGTTTAACAGTAATGTTTACTCGTCAATTAACGCAATTGCAAGTTCACAATATCTTTTCCCTTGAATGACAAGCACAAATGATATCAGGACACAGTTAATGGGTAATGCCAATTTATTTTGACTTCCTATGTCAGTCATTACATAAAGGTCGACTATTCAAACAAGCGACCCAGAATTGTATCGACACAATTTTGATTTTCTGTCTAAATGAGATATTCCTCTTACAAAGTATCATCCAGTATTGCAATATGACCTAAGACCCATTTGGAAACGACGAACAAATAGTTTCATTGTTTGCGATTGTAACAACGTATTTTTCATTATGTATTTGTAAGTTATAGAAGGGTTTTAAGTCGGTCAATCTCGTTCACAGTGTCAGGTTAGATATAAGATATTAAGAGAGTGCGTAGAAAGTGTAGTATGTACATATTTACCCAACAGAAAATGTTTTAATTACATTAATATACCCAGGTGTTTTATATATGCACATACATGACAGAATCCTTTTATAGATATAGATTCATAAAATACAATAACATAATGCTCTTGTCAATCCAAAGCGTATCACTGTAATCAATAATTCCAAATCATCGTAATGCATCTCGGAAAGGAATAGCCTTACAGAGTGTAAAATTCCCCACTAAAAACTTGGATGCACATGCATAGTTCCCACAGTCTGTATCATCGAATTATACATCAAACGTGAAATCACAGAAATTGTTAAAACATAAACAGGCAATATTCTTCTGACTAATATTAATAACGAGCAAAAACATGTCCGAAAGGCTCAAACCACATTCGCTCTGGATTTGCTACTACTTAGTACATCAGAGCAAATAATTTATTTCCAATAATATTATCCAACGATTTCAAAATATTTTATTTTTGTTTTTAATTTACGATAACAGAACAAAATAATAAATACTGCAGCTGCTTTGTATGTATTTTTTTTTTTTACTTCAGTGAGTTTGTTTTTGTATTGTTTGCATGTGCGTAGTAAATACAACGGAAACAAGACCCTTTGAAACGTATATGATATATAAATCGAGTAATATAGCCGCACCTACAGAATAGCCTATAACATCACACTGTTTTCATTTGGCGGTTTCATATATACTATTTCGGAAACCTTATTTGACTACGGATAGGTAACTCTACGATTAATGTTGTCATATATGCTTACATGGTCATATAAACCATGAGACCAACTAGTGATAGCGGTAAAAAAGGTAAGCAATCATGTCATGTCCAAGAACCGCGTTATTGTTTTTGTTCCAAGCTCTGTTCAGTTTAATGATACAAAATAGGGAGATTATTCTCGAGTCAATCGGTTAAAATGTCTTTATATGAAGTACGGCTTCTGGACCCTAAACACATCGGTGATATATGCAGTAAAATTCATACCCTTATTTTATTTTCATATGAAATAAAGATGAGTGGTCATACTGTTTGCAATGTGTCTGTGTACATTCTTTCGTTATTTTATGTATGCAACAAAATAAAAACAAAAACAAAATTAAAAACACTCTTTACAATTGTTATTTAATACATTATTAAAAAGTATTACTAGTGAACAATGTAGAGTGTTGTCTTGTTTAAAAACCTAGTCCTTACATCATTTACATTAATTTTGTAAAATTGGCCTATGAATTCTGCACTGTCCGTTTGTTATTGCAAATCCACATATCCATTCCAGCTCTTGATAAAATTAGTATATGCAATCTTACAAAATAGTCGTAATGTCATTGAAGCGCACGTAATTGTGGTATTTTTTTATGCTAACCATGCGTTATATTGATATCGTAATCGAAGGTTACGAAGAATGGAATGTCTAAATATTATGTCAGTAGTAAATTACTTATTGACGAAAATGCCAGTTTTGAATTACTCATATAAACCACATAAAAGCTAAAAAAATAATAGCTTGCCTGAGAGAAGCATTTACACCGATAGAGCATGTATGGTATTATGCAATGTTTTATTAATTCGTTATTAAGGAAATGTCGATGAAATCATGACCAATGTACGAAGGCTGAGGAACACGAGAAACGTGAAATTGAGTCCGACTCTCCGCGTAAAATTCAAGAGACTCGATGGCGTCTATGGCGTAGTTATAAACAATTTAAAGCGCAAAATCCATTCTATATCAAATGTCCAAATTGTGAATTCGATGAAATTAAACAGTTTCTGATAAATAACCTGAATGGGGCAAGTACATGCGGGCCAACCCGATTTTGAAAATTAGCGAAATCGGAGGCTTCAAGAAACTCTATACTGGTGGGTCCGACTCAACAACGAAAAAATCCAGTATACACCGACCCTAGGCAAATATCCTCTTCACAAGTCAGCCGGTAAGAAATGTATCGATGTTGAAGAGCCATACGGATATGACCGATAACGTTAATGGTTCTGACCAACAAAGTATACTCAGACTTTGTATTGTACCAAATGGGGTGATGGACGCGAATACCACAAAGAGCCTGAACCAGAAGCCTCACGAAAACACTTTAATACTTAAACCCTTATTCATCAACAACCGGAAATCAGTCAAAAAGTACAGTCTAGCACCAACATTGAAGCAGCAATACCTCATTTACAATCCTCTGTACCGCGAACTGGACTGAACACGAATCATTTCGCAGTGCAGCAGCCGAAACAATACGATATGAATCCTCAAATTCCACCATAGTGGCGAGACGGAACTTCAAAGAAATATGTTATATGTGATGCAAGCAATCCAGACTTGCCCATGAATAAACCAGTACGTACACGAGGACGTCCACAAGAAGCACGGTCCATTTCAATAGCAGAAAAGGTCGCAGTCTGCTGAACCGTATAAGCGGCAAGTATTCAACAAAGAGGCAATTTCCAAAAAAAGACCGGCTATGAATAATGCAGCTTAAAATAGCAGCACAAACTTGAAATCAGCTTACTCTGAACAATGCGTGGGTCTTTATCAGGCTGAAATACAGCCAGTGTCAAACGATGTCAAATACAAGGTGTTAGGAAGGCCGATTTGCGGTGTTGGTTATTGAATAGTGATGGTATTTCTTGTCGTAGAGTAAATAAACTTTACACGAATAAACTTATTAGTATCTTTTATTGTCCCAATAGTGTACTTGTAACTGAAACATGGGTACGTGATCTTAGCGATTCACAGTTTGAATGAAATTGATATTTAAACTCGAAAACTAGTAAGCGATCAGCAGGTGGAATAATTCGTTATTAGGAATGAATTGTAGGTAAAGATAAATTGGTTGTTAAGTCACATGAAAAAAGCTATGATAGAAAGTCATACATATGATAGGTGTTATATATATAGAGATATATGAAAGCTATGATAGAAAGCCATACATATGATAGGTGTTTATAATTGATTATTGATATTAAACCGGAAAATAAGCTTAATGAAATAGTGTTTGGTGATATTGCTTTTTTGCAAGACGAGTATATCCATGACGTATTTCTCCCGCGCTACTTGCAAGATATAGAGGGGGTTAACAACAATTATTGAAAACTTCTTCATTAGTGTACACAAACCGGTTTCCGTATACTTAATGGTTGAATTAATATAAGTGTGTCCAGTAAATATTTATATGTTGTTGATTACGTAAACCTTTTTGTATAAATCAATGTTGTCTTCATGATACACATATTTTATCCGATTATTGTTTGGTAGTTATTTCATAGCCATGTGATCAGCCTGATAATATTTATTGATTTGCAAAACAATGATCAGAATCAGACACATATATGTTTTTATAATAGTGACAATAATGATAGTTATATATAAATATTGTTCTTTGCTTATGTCATTCATCAACTATAACATAGATGCATGTATTTAACAAATTATTGATACTATTGACGAAGTTTCTAACATGTCATAAGCGCAAACCGAAAATACAAAATGCAAATTAGCTTAGTTCAGGTCGTAGCAATACATGTAGATGGCTGACTTCCGAGTGTTCAGAATCGCCTTTTTTAAGAATGTTAGTTCATAAGAATAACACTTGAACACTTGAAACTTTGTTGACTTTCATCATTCAAATTATCGATATTGATGTTATAAACGGAAATGGGATTATAATCAATACCATAAATGTTTGATATAAATTAAATAAAACAGTCCGAGAGCTCATCAATTTGACAAAAATCACTTGAAGTCAGCATAAAGATCCAGCAATGTGTTCGTTGACAAAGCAGAGGTTTATGGTTTGTCCAATCACATTTCATCCTCTGGAAATGTTCTTGCAAATGGGTTTTGCAAGAATCCACATTGTATACAGACATGTCAAAGAAAGGCGATTAATTAGGAGACCTCGCTAGCGAACACGATATGGCATGTTATTTGCGAAGGATGAACATGTATAATTCATCATTCTCTACTGAATTTACTGATCTGATATGTATATAAAGATTCACCTATTTTTACACAATCTCAAAATTGGAAAAAAAAACAACATTAAGGACCACATTTTACATTGTAATCAACGGTGGTATTTTTAGTGTTGATGTCGTCTGCCCTGAAAAACTAGAATGAAGTATTACACTTAAGTGTAATAAATAAAAGACATAAAACAACATCGATGCCTGGATGTGAATGAAATTGAATGCAAGAATTATGAAAAAGATTGAACTGGATCATTTTTACTTAAAGGCATGCTTATTTCACTAGGGATTTTGGCTGCGTGCACTTCTGTGGTGTCGAGTACGTCGAACCGTGATGCCTCAGTCAAGAGGCTTGGCTTGCTTGATTTTGGTCCTAATAACGTTCCAAAATGTCATTATTTGGTTTGTGCCTTACTCGTAATAAAAGAAACTCTTACCCCAAAACAAACTGATGGAGTTGTTTATTTTTCTTTATGTGACTAGAATAGAATCATAGGTTCGTGACAGAATCAAATAAAACGAATTAGAGTAGCTGAAGGCTGCTTATGACGTGAGTTGTAGGTATCATTGATTTTAATTTCTCTCATGATGAAATGAAAACGAAAAAATACATTGACGTGGAACACTGTTTAAATGTGTTAGCATGTTTGTTTCCGTGTATTATCCATGATGACATCCAACTCGTATATTTATAATTAATTGACTACAATTCTAGCAACTACCCATGATAACATTAATACTTATTTCAAATTCTAGATGGTTGTAACTGCAAATATGCATATATTCAATTGCTTACATTACAGGCTTTACATGGAAATTAAACGCCAGAAAGAATATCGGGAGAAAAATACTTAAACTTTTATTTAAGCCACATGTTAAAATGTCCCTACAATACAAGTCAATACATAGAATACGAAATTAAAATAAAAAAAATGATTAAAGCTGGAGTTAATGCCTTGGAACGATTTATGCAAAGTACTTGGGAAGGAGTTTAAAGGCTAGTCGAACCTCACACATTGCCCAGCAATAATCACTTTCAATCGAAATAACACAATTAACAATATAGTAAATACTTCACATAAAACAGATTTACCGAACATGATACATTATGGAGTCATTGAACGAGCCATGTTCAAACGCATTTGTGGCTTAAACAGAAAATCACAAAACACAAGCTTATAAATATAATCAATACGCTATCAAAACAGAAGAATTCGATTTTAAAACAAATTTAATTACTCAATGGTTAAGATACTCCAGAGAAACAATATGACCATTCTTTGAAGCACGGTGAAATGAAATGACCCTAGTATAAATAGTAGCTGCATCTTTTCTTGAAGATTTTAGAGCTTATAATCATATATTACAAATACAAGGTCATTGTAATGCATCCCAGGAAGAAGCAGTCATACATAGTGTAAAACGCTTCATAACGTAACTTGGATACATATGTATTATACTCATACTCTATATGATCAAAATCGAACGTGCATTCAATTACTATTTTGAATAGAAATCAGACATTATTGTTGTCTTTTGTTATTGATTTTTGTATGTATTGTATTGTATTTTGGAAGGGGAGGCGGTGTGGGCATATGTCAACGATAAAGGACATTTATCATATTACTGCTAACATGTTCTGTAACGGTACTACCATGTGCGTGGGGAACGTCTGAAGCCATAAAAAGATACGATCTGTGAAAACATATCGGTTCGTAAAAAGTAACGACATACAATCACACCCTATTTGAGCAATAAAGCAGATAATATATCTGCATGAACAATTTACTGGTATTGTTTTATTAACTGAATAATAATAAGTGACAACAATATCACGTCGAGCGTAAAAAGCAATGTTCTGTAGACAATGTGCTTTACAATCTGACAAATCACAAGTGATGTAAAATTGATTGAATTCCTTAAAATTTACTCTCAAGAAGAGAAAATACGTTTGTAAATGGTGTGGACCTGGGCATCAGGTGATGACGTATATATTAAATCAGTAACGAATGTAGTTAACTATGTACACATGTTTCCGCAGTGAGACCATTATTAATCGCGCGTATATTTCATATTCGTGCCTTCGAAGAGTGGCTGACATCCTCATACCAAGCATGAAACATCGTGTACATAGATTATTAAATGTGTTATGTTAGCACAGGTGTCTTAGTATCATTATCATAGTACATTTCCAAAATGTTATTATTTAATTTCTGACTTACAGCATATACACTGTAACTGGAAGGACGTATGCTAATTGAATATCGCGTGTCCTTATTTATGTTCAACAGTCCTTGCATGACTTTACACGATATCACTGCAAATAAAATTGTTTGGAAAAATATCAACGAATTCAATGACACATATATTAAAAGGCTGTTGAAGGCAATATATTTAATAAATTTAAAAGGCCAAGGTAATTAATTTCAATCGACATGTATGTTTTCTATTCCATCTACACACGTTTCTATTTTGTATTTTACCATTTCGACGAATCAAACAAAACAAAGCGTATTGAACGTCCTGAAGATAAAAACAATCGCATACAGTATAATCAATGTTTTACTATTTGTCAGTTTGGCCAAAAACAGTTCCCGAGAGACACGAAAATGCAAATAAAAACAATGTAATTGTTTTTGAAAGCATTACAGGAGACTGCTAAATGATTTTGTTGATTTTCTTTTTACCTTGTAAATCATTTGTTATGCAATGGCAAAATACCCAATGAAAACACGTAATTGTATCGACATGATTTTGATCTTCTGTCTTCATGAGTGATGTCTGAGACGTAATATCGGTCATGGCTTATTTGTTTTAAATAATCGCCAATTATGGGCAAAATTGAATACTCCGTGTAACTGAATGATTAACAATATTTTATTTTCAGTCATAAAGGCTAGTTCGATAGTGAGCTCGGCAATGATGAAGAGTATCTGGGCAACAACTAGAGGAATATTTTAAATACAGTGTTATAGAAAATCGAATCGTTTGTTAAACTGTATGTATTACTTGTTTCAAAATTGTATCACTTCTTTCTATGAGAAATATGTTAACTTCATGTCAGAATTGGCATAGATGAGTTAATCGATTGGAGAACAATTATAATTTTGAATTGCTACAACATTTCAGAGTTTAGAATAACATCTCGCACATATTTTATGATACGACCCGGCACACTCGATACCACCCTCCACTCATACTGTTGAATTGACTTGTTTTATGTTATATTCTTTCGCTATTTAACTAACATTTGTAAATATCTGTTTATGCATGATTATTCTTTATGTCACTCATTAATTGTAATCAAGGATTTCTTGTCAATTTGTATCTAATTAACTGACTTGATTGATTTGAGATCTTTCGTTGATTTTCATATTCTAAGATCCATTATATGTGGTCGGATTGGTCACGATGAAAAAAAAAAAAAAACTTTACAAACATATTAACCCACATGCGCAGCCAGATATTTGTTTCAGTTTGTTTCGACTTTCCGGCAATATACGGCTTCGATGTTAGTTGATTGCTGAAAGTATTTCATCATTCAAACAGATAAAATCAGACGATTTATTTTTGCCCAATTGTAAACTGCATCATATTACTGAGAGAGGTTAAAAAGAGTCACAAAATTATCTGATGGTACCATAAATGAAATGTTGTTTACCCTAATAACAGTCATAATACAACAATTTATGTTAAGCACTACGACGATATCGTAGTCGTATTTGTTGCAGAACATTAAAGTGTGTCCAGATGTCGTATGAACATATCTTGCAAAAAAGTAGAGTTTTCCAAAATCTATAAGTATGTTTTTTATATGAATGGGTTTTACTGGAACTCTTGAAAGTAAACTAGTTCTTGCATGGTTTGCAGCTGTGTTTTCGTTAATATTGTGGTTGTATTTCTTTTGAATTTATATAGTTTGTAACTCATCAACGTTTTTATACGTAAGCAAAAAAAAATCCTTTCAACCAGATATTATCGTATTAAATAAAGACTTGATTAGAATAGCACATCTTTCTCAAAAGCTTCATATATACCATTTTATACGGGTGCATGTTTTGTATTATACATAACTAAATAAAAAGGGCAAAAGCAATTCGATACATATCGTCTTGTGATTATTTACTAAGAATATTTTTAGTGAAAAAATATGATCCAAATGATTCACAATAATATATCTTCTCGAGTCATATAGTCTTCATTTGCAATATGTATGGAAAGATAATTTGATTTGATATGAACCTGATGCATATATATGGAGTAAATGGTAGTTTGCAATGTCAGTTCGACACTAGAGTGACATGCCGTTGGCGAACTTATGGTAATTAGCTCCCAAAAAACAGTATCTCTCTGGGGGAATTGTATCGGATGCTATTGATATAGCCGAACAAGAACAAGCATACATGGAACACAATACATATTTACAGAATTATAGAACCTGTTCAATTCTTTAAGCATAACATACTGATGTAAAGTAAACAATCGACATATAACATCCTTTGCCAATATTGTGTAAGCAAAATAGAGGTATTAACTAGTCTTCTCCTTTATGTATTTTGAGAATAAACATCACTGCATATATTCTCCCAGAGACATAATTGTTAGTAAGCATTATCTATTCAATACGAGAAAAACTCAAACAAAACATCGACCTCGTGATAATTAAGAGGTGAATAAAAAATGGAAAGGAACTTCTTTTTCTTTTTTTTTGTATTGTTTGTGCAATTTTTATTTTATTTCCACCATATAATATTATATACATGCATGTTGTATATATCAAATTGAATAGTTGTAATGGACATGTTGTTTACAGGTGTGCATAAAAAGGGTTGTATGTATACATGTATATACAATGCATCCAGTTTTATACATTTTTTTTTAAATACTAATAACTTGCGCATACATGCTAACAAACATTACAAATATTTAGTTGTAAGTATGTATATCTTCTATAAATATATATCACATTAGAAACAAGAGATAAAATTGTAATGTGTATAAAACACTGATAATTTAGACTTAAAACCCCATTGATACTCAAATTCAACGAATATTTCGTAAAATAAATCGTAAAATAAAGTTAACCCATAAAACGTCCGTATTCGGTATAGAAATAGCCAAAATGTCAACGCTAGATGTGGTCTGGTAACATAGCTATAACAAGATACAACATGCTCTTTTTTTATTTGTGTGGTACAATATATTCCATTTTAATTTCCCGCAACGATATCTATTCATACGACAAACGAACACTAAATTGGTACATGAACACGTGTTGAATATATTGTACCACAAAACAATAAAAAGAGCATTTTGTATCGTGTAAATTCTATGTAACCAGACCACATATAGCGTTGAAATTTTGGCTATTGCTATAACGAACACTGATTGTTAATAGGTTAACTTTATTTTACGAAATAGTTAACGAAATATTCGTTGATTTTGAGTGTTATTTGGGCGTTACACACTACTAATTACGATTTCTTCATGGGGTTCACGGACAAAACCTGTATATTGTGTGATTAATGTTAAAAAATGAGGTTTTACCAGTCTTTTACCGGTTTAATCCATACAACACAAACGCTCAGCAGAAACAACAACAAGAATAACACACACTTTGCATTGAACTTTCTGTAATATTTTGAACTTTAAGTTATATGTTGACGAATTTTATGTATTCTCATTTATTGTGTAAAACTAGCTGATTAAAACAATATAAAGAAGTGAAACTCAAGAAGCTCCAGCAGTATTGAATTCCTATTTTACACACCTTCGTGGTCCTTTATTTATGGCAAGTGACCAATTTCCAAAACAGTACAGTACGGCTCAAATCGAAACAACATACACACATGATAGAATAAAACTGGGGTCACCGCCTTGGAATGGTCAATGCTAAGCACGGGGGATTTAAACCGGTTAATTCTCCTAAACATATATCCTGATGTTATTTATTTCTATATTTAAGACAAGTGGAAAAACACAGTGTTTTGTCAAAATATTGTTATCTTACCCCAAACAGTACTGCTAATATTCATATGAACACAACCATGCGAATGCACCAACCTTTCACTAGATGTAAACTGCGATGATGCCAAGTCTTCAAATCGTGCATGAACAAAATAATATAATTCATTGATAACAAGAAATGCTTTGATGAATCCCTTCATGTTTCTCTCCTATTCATTCATAACATTATATATATTTGTCTGTAACAGTAATACAGTTCAGAAGTTCACAAAAGTGCAATCGTGTACGCTGAACAACAAACAAACTATCACATATGTTCACAGTTTCAAGCATAGTATACGTTTCTATTGAAATGACACGGTGGCAGTTTGAAGGACACTGGCATTGGGTGTAAAAGTGTCATAAACTTGTCTCAGGAGATCTTAGATGATGGATAACAAAGCTTATTTGATATACCAACATGTCAGATAATTAACTACATTCTGAACATATCGTCGTTCCACTAACACACATACGTTCGATAAACATGTAAAACTTTTTTAATAATATGCAAAATATGTTGTATGTTCTATATTCGTAAATTCAGTATGATCTTATTTACTTTTTGTTACATGATGACTTTAAGAATGTATGTATATTCTGCTATTTGGTTCACGTGTTCGTGATGTGTTGTTATTTCTTTGTACGGTGCCTGAGAAATGTCACTTCTATTTTTAGTGTGGTCTAAAAATCATTGCGTAATACTTGAAACCTGCGATGACTCGAGCATCGAGGTCCGTCCCGTGCTATCTCGAGTTATCGCAGTTTTACTGTACATTGAAATTAAAAAGAAAGAAGTAATCAGATTTTGTGTAATTTAATATTTATTGCGATACTAGAGGTTAACGTGTATTTTCGTTCACATGCATTGAAAATACACCGGACATATTTGTTTGCAGTGTGCTGTTATGCTGTATCAATAAGTAAATGTTAATTAATGACTAAGTTCACCAAAAAGCATTTATATTGTCTTACTAATTACCTATAGAGCGTTGCATAATAAGATGTTTTAACTCAAAATCATTGGGCCATCAACATTAGATAAACACAACGGCGGTCAATATCTTTCATAATAGTTAAACACGCAATCTTGTTTATGTTCATGTTTTGTTTGCAGCCAGTCTGAATATCTCAGTTGCTCAAACATGTATTATTAATTTGATGATACGTGATAATTATACAACATGCACAGACATACAGTTTTACAGATGATTCTTTAAATGGGTATACATATTTTGTTAAGATAAGTTGATTGATGGTACACATATTTTGGTTTAATCGAAATTAATGTTTTTTTTAATCTTATATTTAAAACTTCAAGCTTCACATCAAACGCAAGGGCGCATCACAAACATGTTCAGTTCTTATACTTTGAGGACATGCTCGTCAGCAGACATCCTTAAAGCTAATGAGCACTACAGAATATTACGTTGTATAAGAAATTAGGCGCTCATGGATCTAACATGTCATCTGAACAGCTGGTAGGTTCGATTGTTACCACGTCGTTTTTTTCCGCGTAACGAGTTACACAAAGTTAATAAAACGTCAACATCTCTGGAACACGAAGAAAGTATGTTGTGGTAGGACTTATATGTGTTTGTATATACCAGTGCGTTCAATCCATTAACCTTCTTTTCGTATACTACTTTAAAAATTAATTGTGTCAATAGTTTTACAAATATGTTTGTTTAGATCAACAGTTAGCAAGTTCCCACCAAGTTCTTCACAATTGACGTCTTACACTTCACTAGACCACGTGGAGCTCTCTTATTGTAAATCTGAATCATTATGTGGGAGCTCTCTAATTGCAAATATGAATCATTATGTGAAGGAAAAGGGAAATGTGTCCTCGTTATTGATATGGTGTAAATGTGGTAAATTTCGTGTCTATAAAAGAACAAACATCGTTTCCTAATACCATTAGCATATTATTGTAGAAATAAAACAAACTTAAGCAATGATTTAATACTATGCTCTATGAAATATTCAGATGTATTTAATTTTCAATCAAACATAGATATATCCTTCAGTTTACAGATGTCAAGTATTGAATGTTTGACTGCTAAATTGGCTTTATAACATGACTTACGCTCCAGGAGTGAAATAACGTAATGCTCAATTTTGTTTATTACACGGGTGTTATTTCACTAGTTATATAACTATGCAAATTAGCCGAATCACTTAAAAGATATTCATACGCGCTGTCAAAGACAAGGCATTTACAACCGCAACTTGCTTACCCACAATGCACCTTTTTTTACTGCGGAGTGCAGCTTATAGTTACACAACCATATAGGCTTATTCGTCCAGAACTACTTCTCATGCTCAGGTACACACAATGACCGCATTGCTGCTTCGTTATAGATATCGACCTTTCCTCTATATGGCACGGAGGGGAATACATGTGTGTTTTAAAGCATTTTGTTGGTCATGTTATAAATAGAATCTTGCATTAGTGGTCGTTTTGTATTGAATTTATTAAACTCGTCATCTAAATGTAGATAAAAACTCGGCAAGCCTCGTTTTTATCTACATTTAGATGACTCGTTTAATAAATTCAATACAAAACGACCACTCATGCAAGATCCTATATTTATTAACCACTGTGAAAGTACATACTTATTTGTTTAAAATGACACATTTGCGATGAATAAATAAGATGATCTGATACGAATCCAATATATCAAATAACGCATCGCAGCTTTGAAACAGGAATCAATAAAATATTTTTACCGATAATATTAGCGACATAAGACGTATTATATCTATAAGCATTTCAAATGATTGTTATGGTGTTAAATACTGACCTTTGGTAGATTTCATTCGGGACATGAACAAAATGCAGGAGTCTTAAAGTTTTATTTCATGATAAAGGTTTTTCAATAATTTTTAAATTATATACAACGTAGAATCAGAAATCAAATTAAATGAAAGACATACACTGGCGAATTCTTTTAAGATAACTGCGTTTTATCATAAGCGTTGATTTTGTTCTATACCTTTAATTGTAACTATTATTATAACTATCTGAATAATGAAACCCTGTAAACATTGTCAGGATATAAATTCTTCAAACAAATTTAGTCTTCAGGCAAATAACTAATCGTCTATACAATACACTATGATCAAACATATTTTTACATAAAGCTTCTTTGCATTATATAGTCATGTATAAGGAGTTTTTATTACCCACACCTATTCAAAAGTAAACGTGTCCATATCGGCGTTATCACTATATGATTGATAGCACCATATACAGATTGTTATTAATTGAATACAAAGAATGTCATATGATAACTAGTTCGTGTATTTTGTTTCACTAAAATAATCCGCAAATGTGTTTTGTGTTCACATTAATATAATGAATCACATTAATCTAACATAGGATATTTATAGAAACAATATTTATTTGATAATGATTATCGCATGGAAATACTCAGTCAATTTATTAAGACTGGTATGCATACCAGATTGTCTTCGACTAACCGATAATAACAATGTTATCAAACATAACATTATTGTTTGAAGTCGTCTGCCACCTCGTAAGATAAGCTATAAGAGAAAAGCTTCGTCACCAGTTTTTGACCTCGGAGGACGACATGGGCATTAGTGTAATTCAAAAGAAAGGTGTAGGTTTAAGTGTTTACGTTGATAACTGTTGTGGCTTGGATATTGGTGCTTTGGATGATGAAAGTGTGCTGGAAGACATCCATAATGAAGAAGCGAACAGATTTTGTGTTACCTGGCTGATGACACTGATAACTAGTATACATTTGACACGAACTTTTGATTCTGCATTGTTAATAAGGATGTGTACTGTATTCCCTAAAGTGAAGAGTAATGTTCCATTGTGTGATTGTCATTATATTAAATAGATAAAAGTTAACTTAAATAGTTGCAAAGTAAAATTAAACAATAATAACTGTTAAAGCCTATATAACGCTCAAAATCTACGAAAATTTCGTAATATATTTCGTAAAATAAAGTTAACATATAAATAATCAGTGTTTCTTATAGCAAGAGCCAAGATTTCCACGCTAGATGTGCTCTGGTAACATATAGCTATTTAACAAGATATAAAATGCTCTTTTTTATTTTTGTGTGGCACACTAAATTGGGACATGACCATGTGTTGAATATATAGTGTACCACAAACAAATAAAACAAATGTAAATAATGCTTTTTAAACACGAAAAGTTGAGTCCTTTAAACTTTACAAGTGAACGGTAAATGTATTCTCTTGGTAGGACAGTCTGGCCTGTAAATTGTGAGGTCTTTAGCCATGTTTGTAATACGACAGCTTACGAAACATGTTCGAACATGGACCTTTGTACAACCATGAAATATGAATAATCATGGTAATAACACTCATGGTAAAACTGTAGTACCAGGGCGGAGATGAATCATGTGGTCAATGCCAATGTTAAGAACATGAATATTCTTTAACGACAAACAAGATTAAAGATGGTCTTTAACAAAAAAATGGTCACCAACGTTGAAATTAATCACGGTATAAGGAAAATGGTTGACCATGGTTAAATATCGGCATTTTAAGGTTAACTGTAGTTTTGACTGTGTTTATTTGGCAATGGAAGGACAATGGAGTCGGCCATGACATGGCATTTGCGTGTCAATATTAATTGGACTTTATTATTATACAAAACATACATTTAGAATGTCTACATCAACAATGTGTTTTTTCTTACGAATAAATTTACGAATGTTTGGTAAATTATAACAAATGAAGACTGTTGATTCGTTCCTCATAAAACACAGCTTAAGTCTGTTAACATATTTGGAAAAATAGTTAATTTTGTATTAATTAACAAATATTGGATTGACAGCCTCCGCTTTCGTTTGTATCATTTATTATACATGTAATGCGTTTGATTTATACCTTAGATTTATAGGTATTGATTTAATGATTATATGTTAAAGCGAGAATATATGATTCCATGGCAACATTTTATTCTAGCAATTTAAAACCAACATGTGAATATGGACGAGGATTTATATGTAAAATTAATAAACTTAGATGACTTTTATAACGTACAAGTTAACGCTGTTACCGGTTTAACATACCAACTTTCTGTCAACGTGTCCTATGGAATATGATGAACACATTAATGGAGTTTTCCAGTGTACATGTATAATGTACGTGAAGTATTTTTCTGCTGTACTTCAGACAACTATTTGAATTTGATTTAACTGTACGTTTATTTTTTGGTACTAATTCTTCTGAATACTTATTCAAGTTTTTTTTATACTTTATACTTCGAAGTTCTTTTGTACTTGTTTTCGAATTCCGAGTGTATTCACTAAAAATTCTCTTGTTGTTTTCCGAACATATTAACAAGTTCACATCCGATTAAACCATACAGATACCAATTATGTAGCGCAAATGATTATTTACACACGTTCGTCGTTGGCAAATAACGTGTCACATAGTGTCCGATACCTAAGTCACTTAATGAATTGCCTTTCACGGACATTGATGTACATAATTTAGATCATTACATTTGGCAGAATATGGCTCGTGGTTGGCATCGGAAAGAAACACGTCGTATGTAGCAACGAGAGTTTGTATTTCTTTACTGAAGTGAAATAGGCCCATGGTTAAGTCAAGGAGCGGATTTGTCACATTTTAACGTAGGCGACCTTTTTGTCAAATGTTTTACACAACATTTTGCTAAAATGTTTGGATGCGAGGGGAAAAAACAATACGCTGTACATGTGTAAGCAATTATATTAATGAATTTTCATATATACAATAACAGTTAAAGAAATATACGGTTATATATACTTATATATGTATATCAGTTAGTTACCTGATTTGTTTTCCATGCCTCATCTTTACATTTTACTTTACCTTACACAACTTATTTCTTATTTTTTTGACTTAAATACAATACAAGCAAAAACTTGAAGATCAAACTTTGATGAATTAAATCAGGAATACAATTTCAGAATTAGTACAAGAAAATACAAATTAAATTTCAAATATGTTTTATAGCACATCAGAAAGCTTACTCATGCACACAAGAGACGTTCATCGTTTTTAAATCCCCATTATACTATGCATATTATTTCATACGACATATTGGCAAATGTTTGGGTCAGCAACAATTACGTGTAAACGTGCCCTTATTAACGTAAACTTATTCGCTATTAATTTCATTGTAGTAAACAATAGTTTATCGATTAAACCACATACAGGTTATTAATTAAATTTAAATTATATGCGTCGGTCATATTCATATGTTGGTTTAAGATTGCGAGAATAAATCGATGACATTAAAATTGTGCATACTTCCTTTGAATAAATTCGGAATAAGACTTAGAATGGACATTATTGTGGTGATTTTCTCACACACACCTGTGCATTACATCATGGTAATGTATGTTTGACAAATTTAAATGTGTGTTATTTTATATATACGATTTGTATAGTAAGAACTTTCGATGACTTTGATGTAAAGTGATTGTATGTTTAATTGTATGCTTGATCATTTTCAATTATTTCTAAACTGTATCCATGCACGTATGGACACATTTCTTTTACAAAATCATAACAAGCATACCATTTAAGGGTTAACATCAATTTAAATGATGTTAGTATACTGTCTGTTTTACTAGTTTGTTGCCAACATGCATAACTAAAACAGGTCAAACGGTATATAAAGCGTTATTGATATAACAGTTTGTTCGAAGATTGATGCCGTAATCAGACTGCACATAACAGTTTGTTGATAGGGTTATTGGTTGTGTTGATCTTAAGATCATTGCCTACTTCTGTGTTTTTGTAGTATATATAATAATTGAGAATGAACATTCAGAGCTAAGACCTGCTATACAATCCTTAATATAACTGCCAGCACACAGAGGTATCTATTTCACTTAAAAACAAGCAATGGTTTTAGCCTATGAGTGAATCCGCAGCTACAAGACTAAACTAAATAGTAAAATCGGAGTCAGAACCTAATCACTTTTTTAACAAATATATTTGTCTATATCAGCATATGAAGCATATGATTGATAGACCCATGTACATTAATACATAGCTGTTTAAAAGTAGCCCACCACAACAATACCGTATGTTAAAGCATTATATTCCCGCTGGATGTTTAGTTTTTATTTATTTTGGCACCAGTTTTTGTTGATTAAAATCAATTGTGCGACAAATTGGCATGACAATAGAAAACACATTGTTAAGCTCCGTAACAGGTTCTTTATCTTCTCAAACAATGGAAGACGTCCCGAAGTAACAAAATACAGGTGCAAACTTACTAGCGTCTCCTGAGTTTGAGTGAGTTACGAGTTTGTAGGTCCTGCTGTTATTATTTGACAACACTTCGATGCCAGAAATAGGATTTTAAACAAACCAAAAATGAAATCGACAATAAATCTTAGTCTCCACTGATGTCCGTGAGGCCTCGGACAACGCCCGAAAATTTCACAATTTCGTACTCGTTTCTAAAACTCAAAACTGCATAACTCTCCAACTGAAATGATACAATTTCCCAGTGAACTCGTCCGAGGTGAAGGTTCCGATTAGGTCCACGAGCTTCTTCGCCATCACGTCCGTTTCCATGGTTGCCTTTGGACCTCCCATGTCGGTTTTCAGCCAACCTGGGTGGATACTGATCGCAAGAATTCCGTCTTTCTTAAGTTCAATGCTCATGTTCTTCGAGATCATATTAAGCGCAGCCTGTGGACATCAAGAATGTTCAAGTTCAATAGGTTCACGCATTTTGTTTAAAGTTTAATTCAAAATGTATAGCAATGCTCTTTAACAAGTTCGTATAATATCTAAGAATTGTGAAAGGAAAAGAAGAGTTAAATATATTTCTCCTTTCAATTGCGTATGATCCGCGTCAGGCGAAAATGGCTCGTATGCCATATGCGGTCTTTTGATAAGACCACGAAACCTTACAGCGGACAGCGCAGCTCACGACCAGATTGCGCAGGCTGGTCTGGAGCAACGCTGGCCGCATATCAAAAGTTTTTTGCAACATAGTTATTTATCAGTAATTATACAACGATCCGCGACCTGTTTTCTTTTGACAAAGATCCAATAAAAGTTTCTCAAAAATGTTTAGTGAAATATTGTGGAATCTAAGTTCATCAGCATGTTGAGTTTATTTGGGCATGTTATTATCTTTTATTAACACATATAATCTAATAGTCCAATACAATATGACGTATCATCGATTTTAACTCAATGTCTATGGATGAATTCGACGTCATTTCGGTTATAAATAACTGTTAATGGTTCCAATGCGTGTTATCAAAACGCTTAGGCTATCGTTAGCTGGTTTAATTCTAAGAAACCTGACTCAAAATCGTTGGTTATTACCGCTATACAAATCACTTAGCCGTTAATTATTCCGTAAAGAAATATCTCCTGACGAACCATCAAAATTCAAAAATATTTCTTTTACATACATGTTTGTTTATTAAACCTGATATTTAGTATTTAGAAAGTGAACACTGTTTATTTTTAATATATTGTCATATTCTATTCGAAAGTTTATGACTTGTGATGTATGCCTGTCACACTTAAGGGATAATACATATTGTCAAGGCCAAACATGCTCTTTGTAATCACATTGTTACATGACAGCTTTTTTCGTTCTAATACAAAGGGTTTATGAACAGTGTACGTAAAGTGCAGCCTTGTGACTGCGTTTACATACCTTGGATGTCCTGTACGCATTGGAGCCACCCGAGTCATTTTCGGCAATGGAGCCGACACCGGAGCTGACATTACAGACTGCCGCCTTGTTGATGGAAAAGCCCTCCCCACCACTCGCAGCCGCTTTTCGAAGTAATGGCAGGAAAGCCTAACAACATTCAAGTCTTAAGTTACAATCTAACCCTTGGAAACCGTAACATGAGACCACTGACCTAGTTGCTGATTGATGATATTGCTGTGTTAATTAAGATGCGACGTGTCGGTTGTCGTTAAATTCTTCCTATTGGCTATCAAATGACCAGGGAATCTGTGTTATTATTTAATTCTAAAAGGTTTGTGAAAGCAATACCATAACTAAATATTATTTTCTTAAATATTTACTCATGTGTCTTTGATATTTGATATGGAGTTTTTTCTAATGGCCATTGATGTAGATGGTTAAAATGTTGCATATGCCATTACAATAAAACTTCACGCCGTTGCCGATTGGTTCTCGGTGTACGCTTATCTGGTTACCTTGGTAACCATGAGAGGGCCGACGGCGTTGGTCCGCAAGGGTTCCATCATTCCCTCCGCAGTGACAGTCACAAGATTTTCCATGCTAGCTATCCCAGTATTATTAATAAGAACATTCACACCGCTACATACGAGTGTTGCATCCACCTCTTTGACTGCACCTTCAAGATGGTCTGTGTCATTTAGATGTAAAATACAACACGAGTGTCTTGATTAATTTCCACTTGGTACCCATAATTTCTTTAAGTATATGCGTGTATGTATACAAACATATAAATATATATGCAAAGCAGCTTGTGATTTAATACTACGATACTCGCCAACTTAACGTTAACATTACTTCAAAGTATATTTACAATTATCGGACTTTTTGGAAAATCCCTACTACTAATTGACTAAGACTATTTGGCGTGTAGTCGAATTTTATCGCAAGTAGGAATTGAACCCTAGCGTAATAGCTGGATGCTTTACCCGTGCCAAATTTATATTCACTCTTAGAACTGCTTGTCGAATCTACTACTTAACAATGAACTTACGATTACATTTGTATTTGCTAGATTCGCCCACGTGGTATAGTTATTGTCACAATAACATTTGATATATTACAAAGCTTTCCAAGAATTTTAAATTCGTAGCAAATGAATACGTTGTTATCATTATTTAGGGCGTTGGGAACTTTCTGGCAGTTTATGTTTTGCTCTCTTATCCAAAAATGAGAAGTAGCAGCTATAAAATATAACATAGGCTTTTTAAAGTTATTTCACAGGCATGTTCCAAAATGTTATATTCTGTTGAGACACCTTTGGACGTATTGTTTTTCTGTTAAGTCATCCGTATGTAAGGTAAATAAGATGAGGTATATGTTTTTGGTGAGTGAGAATATAGAAATAGCAAATTGAGATAGACCTTTCAAAGTATCAATACAGATAATAATATATCTAAACTCCTGTTTGGGGGCATAATTTTGATGAAGAGAATTAGGTAGTTTGGGTATAATTTGAAGTTCAGTTAATCCGTTGTAAAAGTAGTTAATTCATATCACGGCGGTACCAATGCAACTAATTTGGAAAGAACATTAAACATTCTTAATCAGAACAGAGAATAAGGGACAATAACCCTGGACATAATTTCATAAAGACACGGATCTAAGCACGAATCGATGTTAACGATACTGGTCAGATCATGCAGGTCCTAAAACAGAAATACATTTATTTGCTGTAATATGTATCCATCATAGCAGACAGTGTCTTATACGTATGTGCACATAAATACACATATTGTATTCTAAACATGTTCATGACCCTTAAACAGAAAACGCCGACACTCGTTAATGAAATCAATAATCATTAGGAAGAAGATATGTACATTCGTAAAATCTTCTCAGTCTCATTCAAACAAAGAATTCAGACGTGTGTGATAAATAAATGCACACATACTAACTTTCATGGTGAATGAACAAAAAATTCAGTGTCGACAAGCAATATTGTATAGACAATTTTCTTGAAAAGAAAGGAAAATTTAATATGTAAACCGGGCTAGTACCAATTACATTTTCCTCCTTTTTGTTCCACATCCCCTCCTATCCGTCCGTATTTCCGTATGTTCGTCTGTCCGTATGTCTGTTTGTCTGTGTGTTTTTCTGTTTGTGTGTCTATCTGTTTGTGTGTCTGAACGTCCGTCCGTCTGTTTGACTGTCTGTCTGTCTGTCTACCTGTCTGTCTCTTTCTCCGTCCGTCCGTCTGTTCGCCCGTCCGTGTGACAGACAGACAGACTGACAGACAGACAGACAGACAGACAGACAGACAGACAGACAGACAGTTAGGCAGACAAACATACAGACAGACATCAAGACAGACAGACAGACGGACGGACAGACGGACAGACGGATAGACAGACAGACAAACAGACGGAAATACGCACGGTCGGACATACGGACATATGTATGACGTAACCGTAAGATCTTCGAAAAGAACCGAGTGTTCATAATGAAAATAACGCCAACTTACATCAAGGGAATGAAAATTACATCATGTTAGATAAACCCGCAGGATAGTACAACAAACACATTTCATTCCATAACAAACACACAGTATGCCATGACAAACACAAAGCATACCATAAAAGCACACAGCATACCATCACAAACACACAAAATACCATCACAAACACACAGCATAACATCACACACACACAGCATGCTATAACAAGAAAACAGCATACTAATATAAGCATATATCATATGATTTAAACCAGCATCATTTCAATGAAACGCACAGCATACCATGACAAACATACAGCATACCATGACAAACACACATCATGTCATGGCAAACACACATAAGACTAACGCAAACACATAGCATATCATCACAAGTACACAGAATACCATCACAAACACAAAGCATACCATAACAAACACACAGCACACCATCACAAACACACAGCATACTATGGCAAGCACACAACATACTACTACTGCTACTACTGCTACTACTACTACTACTACCACTACTACTACTACTACTACTACTACTACTACTACTACTACTACTACTACTACTACTACTACTACTACTACGCGTAAATTAATCGAAACGATGAAACTATTGTGTAACCTTAAGGCGAAATAACGATTGTTTTTTACAAAAATAACACGCCTAGCAAGTGTTCACAGCGCTGGATAGTAAAGCTCGCATATTTACTAATCAGACCTGCGCACATTGTAAATTTAAACCATGAGCTAGCTTTAATTTAGTTCAAAATACAATGCTATACACTGCGCTGGTTCGCAAGTACGCAGAACAAAAAGTATGTTTACAATCCTTAAATTCACCAGTTTCTCTTGAATACCGATTGATTATGCTTAACGTTTGATTTCGAAATGGTTACACCACATTAGTAAGTTACTGGTATATTAAGCTTAACAAAAATGTTGACTTTCATTTATAAGCAGATTCACACGTGTTATAAAATACGGTTTAAAGAACTACTGCAAATGCACTTAAAGTTCTTCTTTATGAACTACTTTATGAACTACATTAATAAGTAAATATGCACTCTTTTATTAATTTCCTAATGTGCTACATTGATACGTAAATGGTATCTTAAACTTAACAAATATTTTAGCTTTCATTTGAAGGCAGATACACATGCGTGACAAAATACCTTTTAAAGAACTATTGCAAATGTACTTAATGTTCTACTTTATTTTTCTACTTTGTATACTATATAAATAAGTAGATATGTTCTTATTTATTTACTTCTTTATGTTCTACATTTATTAGTTAATGGTATATTAAACTAACAAAAATGTAAGCGTTCATTTATAGGCAGATACACATGCGCGATTAAATACGGCTTAAAGAACTACTGCACATGTACTTGAACCGTCACTGCCTATTTAATAAGTGCCGCAAAGCATAGCTCACATGCGCGACTTAGAAATTGTGTAGGCGAGAGAAAAAATGCTCGTAACTTAAACTGTGTGCACGTTTTATTGCCATGGAGAATATATAGACAAGCAAAGAAGTCATGAAAACGCAATTCATAAGAGATCCACATAGCCGTTCACGTAATGACATGTTATTGGATCAGGAGCGAAGATGCAATTTATCATTCTCGATCATATATAGTAAACATGCACGGGTTACCGGCGACTCGGAGGTATTGGTTCCACTGTCTACAATAACAGCAGCGAAAGATTTCAGTAGCATACAATAGGATTGGTTATTATAGTGGCATCTGTGGCATTCACTGCCGTTCAAAATGAAATATACTTTGTAATTTAGTTTCCATAAAACGTTCAACGACATTCACGACAGCAACTGACTGTTGAGTTAGTACTCTAGTTTAGACTATGCTAACTTTTAATAGGCCACAAGTGGCAAATGTTCAAACTAATATGTCCTCTTTAGTTGAAGTATGTCGACAAAAATAATTCTAAAATGGGTTATTATGAAAGTAAATCCTTTCATGATCGTGCATAATAATTATTCGTATGACAATATTTTTTGTATTTTAACTAATTTATAATTAAGTGGATTTGTTTCATTTTTGACAGCATATTTGACAGATTATTCCACCAGCATTAAAATAAAGGATGAACTTTAACTAGTGTTATTTCTTCAATGTCTTTATAATACTATTTAATTCATTTTTGAAAAGATTATCTCTGCATTAAATAAGAAGCATAACAAATGATAAAAAGTATTATAGTGCGGGGTATTAAAATGTTATTTCTAGAGTTTCCTCTTTTGTTTTTAAACAATTAGTCAGAAAATTACAGCTGTGCTATAAACGGGTATTTAGAGAAAGTGCACACGAACAGTCGTGAAGATTAAGTGAACAGCACTTGTCAGATACAACTTAGCTCATGTATTCTGTTTAAGTTATTGACATAGTAACATTTACTCGTCGTGAAAACGATCTATAGAAATAGTTCGTGCTTTCAAAATAGCAAATGCATTTATAACTCCATTCGATTTTCTCTTCCTCTAATATCCATACTGCCTCGCTTGACGCAATAAGGCGACGTTGTGTTGAAGTATTTATTCGATTCTTAAAATATTTATGTTAGTGTTCGTGTGTTCGTGTGATGAGTCGACCTTAAACCCTGTGTCTATACACGAATATGTTATGTTGACGTAAACAATGTACAACAGTTTAATACCAATACATTTAATAAATAAATATCAATTGTAAATAGTATTGTTTAAACACATCCAACATCAATTAAGTAAGAAAGCAATCAAGACTAGATTTTCTCTATGATAACTTTGTATCAAGTCGTGTATATTTTCCTTACTGATACTGACATGCAAGTCGCAAACAAAAGTCCCAAAACTTTTTTTTTGAGAAGTCGCAATCGTTAGTTAAAACAACATCATAATAATTGTGTATTCTATAACAGTGTAAATGATAACTTTACCAAAGTCCATAACACCATGCCTGATTCATAGAACGAAACACTGTTTTAAGATGAGAATTTGAAGTAAATCTATAATAACCTGATGTAATGTAATATCATTTGGAAAGAAACATACAATGTGTTTCTACGTGACAAAATATTATACCAACGTATTATGTTCAAACATTATGTTGATAAATGCACAGAGTAGTATGTTTTCAATATTGTAATCGGCAACGATTCATTTATCATATCGTGTCATGTGTGCACCCCTCTTTTGCTCAAAACAACTTTCGACATGCATACAACTCTTGAAATCTGCAAGAGAAAATGGTACGGCACTTGAAATATGTGTGATTATTTTTAAACCGGAAGTCAGGTGCCGTCTGAGTAATTCATAGTTACGACGTTGGGTTTTTTGTATTTTAAATGTTTTAGTAACTTTTTTCAATATTTTTAATCTTGGAGAATTTGATTAATTTATTACATTCGTTTTTTGCTGTGTTTTTCGCTAACCTTATAACATTGCAAACGTATATTTAATTTTAGTTTCTAATGTTTTGAATTACTTTTTAAACTTTTTCTTTTTTTTACAAACATCATAAATAAAACTCGAATTAGGACACTAATACATTATTTAACTTAACGAACGAATAGAATATTTGATCAAGAAACCATATTACTTCGTCACGAAGTAAGACATTCAAACACATAAACACGTTTAAATTAAGAAGAATAATTATATATTCTGAGATCACATACTCGAATAATTGTTGCGGATAGATTTTGTCAATAAAACCTGACTACGGACAATTATTACCCAGATTGTAAAGACATATATCTACAAGAGTTAACGAGTGATATATAGGCCTAATAAAGACTTTACATTATTGAGACGCTTTACTTTCTGGCGCTGTCATCTTGTGAGACAAGCCTTATGTAAGAATGCCAGGCCTTTTGTGTACTTGTCACGTACAATTCCATGTGATCAACAACACACAAGCTGAGGCATTGAACTTACCATACTGAATAAAAGTGTCGGTTTAAGATTTATATTTGTTATCATTACATCATTATATGGCTTGGATAAAGGATAACAAGTTAATGGTTGATTAAATTGCTGATCGTGAAAGTACATATCATATTTATAACATAACCATCAACAACAGAGGACTTAGGAATCATAAACAACGCAAGTACTACAGTTATTTCTTAAACATAACGATAAATAAATTTGTTCATAACTTAACCATTTGTTTTGCCGAGCCCTTTACAGCATATTGTGAAAGGGTGAACTTTGCTTTGCACTACATTAACGTTGACTGTATTTTCTTTCTATACACAGTTCGGTCATATAGCAGCAGATTGACTTCTGTTTTCAGTAATAGTGTACAAATGGAAATACAGAATTTTGGATTCTATAAGAAAAACATTATTTGACAGGCTATCATGAAATGGAAAGAGTGTACATTTACTACTACTTCCAAACAGAAAATTTAAATATTGTATTCACATATTTTGTCAATATTGCTCGTCAAAATAACAGGAAACATCAGAAGCATCGTAAAAGCTTATTTGTCCAGACAACTGGTATTCATTTGAATGCTTTACTACTCACAATACAGTGTTTGTTTGACCAAAACAATTAAAACTATTCTATAAAATACTCATAAATGAAAAGTAAGCGCACACGCACACCTTGAAAGCGCCAGTTTGAACTCAACATAAATAAGATTAAATTCTAAAGTAATAATCACTTCCGCTCATATACTTTTATACTTTTTTTGCAATGTATTAAATTTAAGACTGTGATAAAATGTAAAGCTTATGAAACATGTATCTAGTCTATGACAGAAAAACTAAAATTGTTGCTCGCAAACATTGGTAATTGAGACTAAAGATCATCAACAAAACAACAATGCCAATGCACAACTTGCAACTGTAGAATGAAGAAAAATACGCTTGTCAAAACTAATCAACTTTTAATTACAAACCATGACGAATTGTCTGCTCAAGAGTTCTACAAAGTCTGTACATGTTAGACCCACTATTCGCTTTATAGTCTGAGATATACAATTCACTCAAATGTCAGCCATTGCGTTATTCGATGGTTTAGGTAAACGCGCAACATCTCCAGATCACTGTTTCTACTAACGGTATTTAATTGAAACTGCACACATGTGTCGGGGTCATTGTGTTATGTCACTTATCAAGTTCCTTTACCAAGAAATGTCTAGGGACAGCTCTTGTGTCTTCCTGGTAATTTACCACTGACATTACAAGTTGACAGACCATTCTCGTAAACATCGATTCAGATTTCAATAACGCGGATTTTAATGAGAGATGAATTTTTTATTACGTCCTTCGACAAGTTAATATGACACCTGACCTTATTTGTCCAACATGTGCGTTCTTATTTTCGTGATAGTTAATGTAGTACTTTGTATGGTGTTTACAGTTTATATGTTTTGCTGAAGATGCTTAAGGAAACAAATCAGACTCAAAGATATATCTTTGACATCAGTCTAGTCATTTGCTTGTATTACCGCCACACACTGTATTAGACAATCAAACATCATAGTGTTTTAATTGTAAATCAGCATAACAGAACAGAACAGAACAGAACACATATTTTATTTCAATTAAGAATATAACGGCTCATCGTGATAATTCAGAATAATACATGCATGAGTGAACATTATTCGTTATCAATATATTAATAATCAAAGCACAGATAATTTATTACATATTTGTAGGATACAATACAAAGTATATCAAAATGTTAAATTATTATCTGATGTGTGTGTGTGTTTTCGCGCGCGCGCGCGCGTGCGTGCGTGTGTGAATTTTTTACCATGTTCATGTTTATGTTTATCCCTGAACATCACTTAAAACAAATCTCTTTACTAACGGCAACCAAGTACAAGCTAGATTGCCATAAAAAGTAAATATGTATAAATGTTAACAAATATTTATTATCTAATGCCACTTTCTTTGCAACCTAAAACGAAAACAAACATTTAGGCAGCACAAATGGCTCATGTACTGTCGGAATGTCTGTGTGTTGAATGCTACAAACTATTTAAGTGATTTGATGTGGGTTTGTGAGTGTGTGGGGGATGCGTGTGTGTTTGCGTGCGTATGTGTGTATGTTTGTGTGTGTGTGTGTGCGCGCGCATGCGTGCGTGCATGCGTGTGTGGGTGCGTGTGTGTGGGTGTGTGGGTGTGCGTGTGTTTGTGTGCGTGTGTAAGATATGTGAAAACAAGTATGCGTGAGAGTGTTTTGTGTTAATATAAACACTGCACTTATTTTGGCATATACACAACATGTGTACCGAAAACAGTCGTAACAGGCGACACATCATAAGCATTCAGTTGATGATACAATGTACACAAACGAAATAATAGACGTTGAGTAAGCGAAAAATAAAATATCTCTTTTTTTAAAGCATATTAAACAGTAAATAGCTAACTTCCTAAGCGTTCCTTTATTATTACTATTCAAAAGTGTCAAAAATGTGTGCATCCTTGGCCTTACTGAGAAGTATGATGATATATATTTGATCTTTCTTCTAAATAAAACGGACATTTTAGTATAAAGTGATATTCATCTTCTAAATCGTTTAGATTGCATAAAGCGCACTTTCTTTCGTTCCAGCTAATGCTATAATATCTGCCTGTTTCACTCAACAAATTATGCGATGATAGGCGTATTTCAGCAATATTGTTTCTATGTTTTTTATTGTCAATCACATCTTAATACAAAGATCTTTCAAATACAGGTGTAAGTTCTTTATAAAGTATCAATACAGTTGATGAATCAACATTAACTCTCCACTCAGATACATACTGGTCTCTGAGTCTAGTCTTGAACAAAGGAAGAAAGCTGTCAATTATAACTGACTCAGGAAACAACCACACATCTGTAAATCCTGTTTGGTTCGAAGTTAACGAATAACGAAGTAAAGGGGTTTATACTGGAAACTTAATGGACGTCTGTTTGTTGTCTGCGCTTCTGTCGATCTATCAGTTCTTAGAAGCACTCTGAAACAATTATCCTTCCACAACAAGATTTTGTAATGGTTTCACTTCATTATTGTCGATTTTTTAATCTATTCAGCATTGCAAAGCACACTATATTTTGGTTGGCATCAACAATTATCGACATGTATTTTGTCTAATAAATGTATAAATAGGGGAGTGGGTAATCAGCACAAGACAATACAGTAATAGGAAACGTACTATCTATTTGAGTAATGCCTAGTATACATTTCATTTCCTGGGGAAGCTTGACCACATATACATTCATATACGAACCATTAGTTTACCGCCCAAATCGCATTTTGACGAACTGATATCGACCGATTGAAACTTATGGTTATGGTTGTCTATGCTAAATTAATTTACTTTTGTGATAGAATATTAACTTGAAGCGCACAAACCCTATGGAAAATGTATTGAAGTTTTAATAATACTCAGTGATAGGAATTAGAGTAACAATTCCGTCTTGAAAGATCATTATATGCAATTAATTTATGGGATAACATATTCCATTATTTAATATGATGGTATCTCTTACTTCCAGTTGGTTTTTAGAAAATGATGCCTTGTTTTATAAAGTAGAAATTAAGTTAACTATCACAATAATGTCATCGGATTTGCTTAACGATGAACGAACGGTCACATACATTGATTGTTTAAAAAAGGAGATCCGTTTCTATGGAAACGACACGCACGCCTTTTTAAAGGAATTAGTAGTACATCTAAGTGTATCATTAACGTTCATAAAGAGGTCTTAAATTGATGGATTCCTAGGAAAAAACGGAAATCCTGATGTCAACCGAGAAACGAGAAACTTGTTTATTTGTTCAGCATAATCTGTTTGACATAATATATTAACAGATTTATGTATCATAATGTTTTAATTAACAATTTATTGTCTCATATTTGATAACCTTTGCACGAATATATTACAACCAACAGTGTTTTTGGTGTTTTTGAGCTCTTATGTTTTGACTGTGAAAAACATGTAGGACATTGAACTTATAATATACCATAGCATATATATTTCCACAAAACAGTAAGAGAATGGAAATGACAACAAAGGGCTTTAAGTTTAACCTTTAATCTCAACATATGACCTTGACTTTATAGAATAACATCACATTCTTACTAGTTGCCCAATATGTGCGATAGGTTAACATCCGTTGCAAGTTATTTTAAACTCATTCAATGTTTGGCGAAGTAACAGCTTAGATAAATCATAGTTTTATAATGACTGCATACATTTGACAGTTGACCACAAAGTTGAACATGTGTGTTAATTCAATTTAAATTCTTTGTGCATCGTGGAGTTATAGTGTGAACAAATGTTGGGACCGTCAGAGTGAGAACACGCAGATTGTGACCATAAAAAGGTCGCCGTCATCCATTTAGACAGATATGAATTGAGTTTGACCAAATTATGGTACAATTGATCCACTATATAATATGCAGCCTTCAAAGATAGTTTTTAAATACATATGGTGTACAATAATAAATATATCTATCTCTGTTTAAACATCAACAATCCAAACATAAAATCGTTGTTTGTTAACGAAGAAAATGATTATTTACCGCATGCAATTGCAAAAGGTGCATTCACATGTCGATTGAAAATTGAGAATACGAACGCAGTTTCCATGAATAATTCAAAGCAATAAGATAAACGAAAATGCTTTTGAAATTG
The DNA here is from genome assembly GCA_007657795.1 of Dreissena rostriformis. Taxonomy (NCBI): domain Eukaryota; kingdom Metazoa; phylum Mollusca; class Bivalvia; order Myida; family Dreissenidae; genus Dreissena; species Dreissena rostriformis. Next base: position 123,932 of record VMBQ01000125.1, on the reverse strand, counting down.
TAAAACGCAACCCTATTATCACAGATCTTTACTCAATAGACGGCATCGATGTTACATGCACGTGTCGGTTGAAAATTGGGAATACGAAAGCAGTTTCCATGAATTATTCAACAAAAAAAGATAAACGAAAGTGTGTTTGAAATTGTAAAAAAACGCCACCCTATTATCGCAGATCTATATTCAATAAAGAGCATCGATGTTACACAGCGATCAAAAATATACCAGTATGGTCCTTTACAGAGGTTGAAACGAACGTACGCACTTGAATGCCAAAGCCATATTAAGCTCATTCATGTGAGCAGTTTGACAAACGAAAGAGTTCATGATATTGTCTGATTTCTTTTATCGCATGATATTAAACCTAAATACCAAATCAGTATAACGTTTATTAAATGTAAAACTTCACAATATTAAGAACAATTTTGGGATGACAATTTCATTTCAGTAAAATAAAGTCATTGGTGACTGTGAGAACATGTAGCAAGTGAAAACAATCTTAAATAGTTTACACATGTGTACCGAAGACTATTCGTTATAGTTTCTACACGGAGTAAAATGTAAACCATGCATCAATGAAATATCCTCATAGTAAAAGATAATAATACGTAAAGAACAGATGAGTATAATTATGGTACATGCACTACTGTTAAAATATATAACAAGGGAAAGATTTCGTGGAAACCTATCTTTATTTAAGACGAACAACCTATATGTTTTTATTTGATCAGAAAGTGCTATTTCAGTCTTACCTCCTTCGGTCAGGTCTTTGTGGTCACCTATACATGTCCAGTAGATTGAGAAGAATCTTCTGACGATATTGCTCTCGAGTTGGTTGTATGTGTCCAATATCATAATATACAATTTTAAACTGTAGCGATGGCATGTTTCCTACTGTTTTATTTTCTCTTAATGTAGCATATTATTACAGTATTTACTCGTACAATTAGATAGCCTTTTTGTAGATAAAAACAAATCAAGACTGGTCGTTTGATATTCGAATTTTAACATTAAAATTAGAACGCAATAGCAGTATTTTAATGAAACTTCCCCTTTATTAGAAAGAAACATATATAATTCGAGAGAAGCTATATTTTTGTTACAAATCTAATCGTTTTATTTTATTAGAAGCTTAAGATATTCATAAGCTATATTATAATACTAATCGACATTCGTTAAACCGATCAATTGCGATAGACATTTCGTTTAAGCAAACAGAACGGACCTGAATGGTATGTCCCTCTTAAATAAAAAAGCGAGACATCTGATTGACTTCTTTCAAACGAAAATTGCAGATTGGGTGACCAGCATTGTACTAAGTGACTGCATCAAGTATGCAAACCATTTACCATAGTGACATTATTATATAAAAATACGAATCCCATCTATGCTATTCAATACTGATATAACATACACGACACGTATATGAAAATGTATGTCTTAGCAAACAACGAAAACAAGAAACAACCTTGTTAAGTGTTCATACTAGCACTAACACTAATATTTATATGTAAATGCAATGAAATATCTAAATCTGTCAGATAACTCGTTGTTTACAATGATATATTCACGTGTTCCAAATATTACCAAAACATAGGTTAAACAGGTAACCAGAGAAAAAATGCTTTAAGTTTTAAAAACACTAATCACAAAACATGTACTGCACTCTAAGCACTTAATCCCTATACTATTGAGAATCTTATGGTAGCACGAATATTGGAATACCGGTAATGTCTCCGGGTTATCATTATATATCAATTACACCATACAAACCAAAGCGCATTATGTGATCGATATTTTTTCTCAGGCGCTCGCATTTGTCTCCGTCGATAACGTATTTACCACTGACATAACACGTTGATATTTTATTCGTCTTTCACATCGATTTTGACTTCAATAATAGTGCATGGTTTCCAATTAAAAAAACACCAATAATTAGACCTGAAATGACACTCAGACTCTATTTTGCAATATCGTATTACAGTCAAAACTGTGTACGGCAGCCAGTCTAGGGAAGTGGTCAAAGTGGCTGCTGTAGGCAGATGGTTACTAAAGTCAGGTGACCACTTTTTTGACCGTTGGTCAGGTGGACGTATCATTCCCGTTTCATGAAACAAAGCCAAGAGCTTTAAAAAACGTCTTTGTGCACACACATCATTTTCATTTGAACAACCCTAAGCTTATCACAACTTAACCACATACAGCTAATCTGACTTTTTCCAGACTCAATCGGTTTTACACACTTTACTAGTACCAAAAACGTGAGGAACTTGCGTTTCAAGCTCATTGTTAATCCGTTAGTTATTTATCGGATTGCATCTTTTAATAATGAGATAAATATAAAGCTAACTTTATGAATGATCCGAAAATGTTATTTGTTTATTCATGTTTTATGATGTTATTCCTAACTTAAAGTTGTAAAGTACAAATTAGGTATCATTTAATTAGCAATAATTATATAAAACGTGTTACATACTCTGATATAATTTATTTTATTAAAGATTTCCCCGAAATAACTACAGTTAAAACAAACCTCAACACCATATACTAGTTTTCTCACAGTCGGCAGCATTTATTATATAAAATGCAGTTACCGCAATCAGATTCTTTAACCGCACAATAGACATGACAGTCAGTTAAAACTAACATCGCGTAAACGTAGTCAGCCCCTTATCGCATCCCTCCTTCGTTCGAACAACTTTTAACACCATGTGATGTACGAAACATATATGCATTACCAAATAAACAACCAAAATGACATGATAAAAGGCATTTATATATCCAACTCATTTGGGACGCATGTGTGTGACTAATCGAATAATTAAAATGTGATATACACATTGGTATGCCCCCGTCATGTCTCAGCTATAATGTTGACATATTTCAATGGATTTTACAATGCATTGTAACAAATGTCATCCGTCATAAGGGCGATGTGTCGCGGGATAATTCCATCTCCCTACCTAAAAGGTCAAGGTCAGGCGTAGAGGTCAAAGGTCGAACTCAGACTACTTTAACATTCCTGTCCCATCCATAGCTTTATCATATATTAATGCTTTTTTACATAACTCAACATTGGTAACCAAATGTCGATTTATTACGCATATAAAATGTATTATATGGTGTAAAGGCATAGACACGTTGGTATTCGACGATGATAATTATTTGGCAAAAATGAAAACCATCGAAATATAAAACAATGAAACTGTCGAAACTATATCAGGAGAAATTCTGGTTATTATCCACTACTTTTATAACAGATTGTCCGGAATGCCCGTTACTTTGTCATTCATCATACAATTTTAAAATAACTTACCAAAAAGATCGCCAGCAGGAGATGGCGTATCGCGTGTAACACGCGTCTTTTTACCTCAAAGGACAAGGTCACATTTAGAGGTCAAAGTTATATTTGGCCTTAATACGTTGTTAAAATGTCTGTCTCTCTTTGAAGTAAGTGGAGTTTTGAGACAGAAGTGGATAATTTATCAATGTCATAAATATTGTTTTAATGAGGGAGTTATACTAGTCAATGGTTAGCAAAATATGTTCCTGATCACAATTTAAAGTTATCGCCCAGATAAACCTCATATAATTCTAATATCCTCATGCTGTACTCTTTTCTTCTTTATTGTAAATGCATTGCACTATTATAATTGTATTTCACTGCCATGGCAACATAGTAATTGTTTTTCTACAATAAACGGGGCAACTGTAGCTCAGATGTCATTTGATGTTTAGTAATAAAAACTAATAATATGTGAGAGCGCATATTCAAAATGTCAATACATTTTTTAAGTATCAGTAAGTCTTTAAGAGCAGCCTCATAATGTTTCGTTAATTAAAGAAAAATTGTCATAGGTGTGCCTCAAAATCTCGATTTTCTTTCACCAAAAATGAAATATGAAATTGCACAAGTTGCTTCTCTTTGAATATCATTGCGTGCAAAAGAACCTGGCTTCACTATATAACATTACAAACTATCGCCATTTGCCAAGATTGTGTTTCATTCGGTAAACAGATACAACGCTAAATTATAATTGATCAAGTTTCATATGTAAGAATCAGTGTCGTCACATGTACCTTGTCAGAAATACATTTTGAACGTTTTCTAACGCGTTACGTCAAAACTTGTCGACGTGATTGTTTCTCTCCAATATATGATCGAGTGCTGAGTGCTGAAACTTTACAAACATACTAAGCAGCTTGTTAACCTTTACAATGTTCAATTGTGAGGGAATAGTTGATTGTTGTATTGGATAGTTGATTGTTGAATATTTTTTAATGTAATTAACATACAAAGACAAGTATCACAAGGCGGAAACCTACACGCTTAATTAGCCACAGAACACGTGTCGTAAAAAACAGATAGGAACAAAGCATACACAATTATTGAAGTTCTGACATAAATGCGAAATGTATTCAAATGTTGTAAAACTCGTATCACTTGGCTCTTTTTTAAACAAGTTATTAGCCGTTTTAATGATAATTTAGCATTCTTATTAATGACGTTTAGTCTCATTAAACTATTATATCAAACGATGCATAAATAACGATTGCGTTCATCAACGAAGGACAGGAATAAAAATCGTTTACTAAAAAAAAGATCTAGTTCTAATGAAAATGTTTTTGTTTGCAAATCATCGGAATAGACACTAAGTGCCACATACAATTCCCTAACATGTAGAAATGCCTTTTGAATTGCAACGAATGCCTTCATTTACTGTAATTCATTCATAAAATAATTCTTCATGTTCCTAAACAGTTCAAAATTTCTCGAGAGTGTCATCGTATATGTCTGACGAAGAACAAACGCAACTGTTTAAAGTTCCCAGCACTCGATACATTTCTATGGAGATGACACGCACGACTCAGAAATGGCATCGGAATTGCGCGTAGAAAGTGTCATTAACGTGTCTCAGGAGATTTTATTTGATGGATGACTAGGACAAACTGGTAATCCAAGAACATAATACATAAGAACAAATATTCCAATGCTCCAAACCTTTGCCTTTTCCCTACAGAAATTCGAAGAATCGCGACCGAAAATCTGCGCCTATATACTATTTGTTTATTATAAACCAAACATGTTTAAACAAGTTTTTCTGAGTGGTTTTTCTTTATTAAGCATTTGTTATAACGATTGCTGTTTAATAAGTTTCGTATGTTCGCATGTTTTTTTTTTAATTTCTGTATTATTATCATTTTGTATAATTTGTGTTTTGATGTGAGCAGTTTTTTTAATGTAGAGCTATACTCACAATTTAGTAATATAACGTGTGTATTCGTAAGCAATTCCTCCGTACATACATGTATCATATGTTAAAATTAACAACTAGATCATTATGTAGCGAGTCTAAGAATTAAATACATTGCATCCGTATTATTGTGTTTAAGTTACTTTGCCGTCTGAAGAATTAAGGGATTCGGAGTGCAAATTTCATATCATTAATATGTGGCCCAATTGTGTCAATTTGGGTTTTTACCGTGACAGCAGGATTGTTCAATTTAGAACACTTCAGCAAATAAGCATTCGCGTTTAGTACAGGTGTGATTTAAATATAACTCCGATAATTTCTATCTGCAATTGATTGTTATCATAGCTAGCTGATTGACAACAATTGCTCTGTAATTACACGGCCTTATTGTTTATTATGAACAGGTGTATGTACATATGAATTACGTCTTTAATTAACTTAAAGATATACAGCTACCTTTCATGCGCGTTCCGTCCAAACTAATTCATCACACCATCACTTAAGCATGGTCTGCTATTCTCAATAAACAAGTCTAGTATAAGAGTAATTTTATCGAGCTGCATAGATGCATACAAAAAAAAATCGTAACGTTTTTTCTATGTTCAGTTAAGATTGTACCGCAATACTATGATTCGATCAAGTAGAGATGTTTTTCTGTGCAATAAGTCTATCAGTATCGTGCTCCATGACCTTTTTATTTAAATAATATACAAATTCATAGATTACTGCTATACAGTAGTTTTGTGAGCCAAACATTTCAAGTTAAATGTCCGTGATAAATATATATTTTCCAATTTTAAAGCTGTAAGTAACATATCATATATGTTGTAAATTAAAACACGTATATAAGTATTATACATGTTCTGGAGACCTGCACCTTATCACTTGGATGCATACGATGCATATTTGTCATGCCTAAATTCGAGTTAAAATGAGGTCATACTTTTTTATTTCTATATTCGGACAGTATTATAAAATAAACATGTTTAATCACTCTTACACTTTTCTTTTACGTGTTGCAATTTTATACAAGAGTTTAAACCAATAAAAAAATAATAATTTAAGCCATTAAAGCGTTATCAAACCTGTTTATCCTGTAATGTGTGGCATACTCCCCATAGCTTTCTCACGTTCTTTCGCTAAGATGCTTACGTCTTTTATGCCACAAACATGTTCTTTTCTTTCTGTATTTAGAAGACAGAATTATATGAGATCATATAATGTTAAGATATGTAGGGGAATGACCCACAGTTTTATTGAATTCATAGGAGAAATATTTACTATTCGATGTACCAATAAATGTCACTTCATTGTAGAACAAATTGATTTTGATAATACAAGTAAATACCACAATGTATATTTTGATTACCTTTTGAACTTTAAGGTTAATGTTCTGTCAATCATTTATGTAAATATAGTAACAAAGGAATGAAACTCTTGATATCAAGTGTTATTCTAAGGCATAACATATAGATAGGTCATACGAGTCACAAGGCCATTTTGAAAATGTTATGTAAACAAATCTTTATTAAATAAGATAGCCAGACAATCATTTCACTTAGGCAAAGAAAAATAAATTTCATGAAGACCAATTGAAAACTTACAGAAATGACAGGTTTTGAAATTACACACCAAGTATTCAGAGGCGAACAAGTTGTTATCAATCAACTAGTGCTTCAATTTTACCTTTTTGTATGCTGTTTGTGATGAGACGGCCGTGTCTCTAGTTTCAGTGTAATCCCTACACAATTATTAAATTATCCAAATATGCCAATAGACTTATGTATTGAAATTTGCTGTCGCTACTGAAAGCTTACTCTTAAGCGAATGAATAAAGTTGTAGTACGTCAATGCGTTTTTTTAACTTCATTCGACACCGATGCATTTTACATATCACTTCCCGGTGATTGTGAAACTTTTACATGTCTTCTTCCTACTAAAATATTTTATTTAAGGACACATACATTGTCAAAATCTACTATTTAACAAAATATTGTGTGTTATATTGTAATTGTGACAAATATGTTTAATAACAATAGAACGTATGCTCTTATAACATCTTTGATGTCTTTGAACTATCGATAATTTTACGCGTTTTTCTAAATGCGCATTCAACATGCGGTCAGTTGGTTTTATCCTAATCAATTAGATAGAAAATGCGTATATCAAACGTCCTAGATAATACTATTAACTTAATGAAAATATGTGTCAGTTTGACAGTAATGCGTACTCATCAATTAACGAAAATGCAAATTCACAATATAATTTTGCTTGAATGACACGCACAAATGATATCAGGACACAGTTAATTGGTTATGTCAATTTATTTTGACTTCCTAAGTCAGTCATTACATAAAGGTCGACTATTGAAATAAGAAACCAAGAATTATATCGACACAATGTCGATTTTCTGTCTAAATGAGATCTTTCTCTAACACAGTATCATCACGTGTTGTATTATGACCAAGACTCATTTTAGAAACGACGAACAAATAGTTTCATTGTTTGTGATTGTAACAACGTAGTTTTCATTGTGCATTTATACTTTACAGACGGGTTCAAAATCGGTCAATCTGGTTCACAGTGTCAGGTAAGATATAAGAATATTAAGAGTGCACAGTAAGTGTAGTATGTACTTCTTTAACCAACAGAACATGTTTTTATTACATGTATATGTCCAGGTGTTTTATAACTGCACATACATGACAGAGAAACGATCAAAAACGTGCGTTTATAGATTTAGAATCATAAAATATAATAACATAATGCTCTGGTTATCCAAAGCGTCTCACTGTTATAAATAATTCCAGATCATTGTAATGCATCTCTGGAACGAGTAATCATACAGGGTATTACATTCCCCACAAAGACGCTTGAATGCACATGCATAGTTCCCACATTATGTATCATCGAATATGGATCATACGTGAAATCACAGAAATTGTTAAACCATAAACAGGTCATATTCTTCTGACCGGGATTAATCAAGATTGAGCAAAACGGGTGGCCCCTAGAAGTGTTACAAGCTACTCAATTACGATAACAATGTTTTTCTCTGAAAAGACATTAATATTGCGAAAAACACCATCATTAGCGTATCTCAACGTAACGATGTATAACGAGCAAAAAACACTGTCTGATAACCGAAAGGCTTAACCCACATTAGCTCTGGGTTTTGCTACTACATAGTTCATCAGAGAAAATAATTCATTTCCAATTAATATTATCCAACGATTTCAAAATATTTTATTTTTGTTTTAAATTTACGATTACAGAAAAAAAGAAAAAACTGATTTTGTATGATAACGTGAGTAGTGATTTTATTCCATGAGATTGTTTTTGTGTTGTTTACATTTGCGTATAATATACAACGGAAACAAGACACGTTGAAACATATATGATAAATAATTCGAGTAATATAACCGTACCTACACAATAGCATATTACATCAGATTCTTTTCAAACAATGGTTTATATGTATATACATATATATTATACTATTTCGGAAACATCATTTGACTATGGATAGGTAATTATAAGATTTGTTTGGTAAAACATGCTTACATGACCATATAAACCTTGCGACCAAAAAGTGATAGCGGTAAAAATAGCCGCAAAATACTGCAACGTCCAAAAACCGCGTGATGCAATCTTGTCCACGCACTGCCTTTTCTATGGTACAATATAGGTCGATTATTCTCGATTCAATCGGTTAAAATGCTCATTAAATGTGTTTAACAAATCGGTGATATATGCAGAAAAGTCCATACGTTTATGGTTATTTTCATTTGAAATGAAAATGAGTGGTCATACTGTTGGCAATGTGTCTGTGCACATTCTTTCGTTATTTAATATATGTAACAAAGTAAAAAAAAAAAACACGCATAGCAATTTTTATTTAATATATTATTAAAAGGAATTAATAGGGAACAATTTGTATACCTGTAGTCCTTACATCACTTACATACATTTTGGTTAAATTGGCCTATGAATTATGCACTGTCCATTTGTCATCTGTATATGTATCAAATCCAAATCTCCATCCCATCTTTTGATAAACATATTAAATGCAATCTTACAAAATAGTCGTAATGTCATTGAAGCGCATGCAATTGAGGTCTGTTTGTGGCTAACCATGCGTAATATAGATATCGTAATCGATGGTTACGAAGAATGGGATGTCAAAATGTTATGTCAGTTGTAAATTACTTATTGACGAAAATGCCAGTTTTAAATTAATCATCTTAAGCACATAAAAGCTAAAAATAGTTTGCTAGCGAGAAGCGTTTAAAACAATAGAGCATGTATGGTATTCATCCTTGTTGTATTTATTCGTGATAATGCCAATGTCGAGGCAATCATGAACAAAGCACGAATGCTGAGGAACACGAAATTGTCAATTGAGTTCGATTGCCCTCGTCGAATTTAAGAGACTCGACTGCATTTATGGCGTAGATTTAAACCATGTAAAGCGCAAAATCCTAGGTAAAATTTCCATATTGTGTATTAACTGTAGTTAAAATTAATACATGACGGAAACAGTTCAGGATGAATAACCTCAATAGGGCAAGAACATTGGGGCACCGACCCTCGGCCCATATCCGCTTTTAAGCTGGTAAGAAATTTATCGATGTTGAATAGCCATACTGATATGACCGCTAACGTAAATGGTTCTTACTCAGACTTTGTATTTTACCAAATGGGGTGATTGACGCGAATACTACAAAAGGCCTGAACAAGAAGCCCCAACCTAACCCTTTAATGCAAAGTAAAGTCTAGCATCAACATTGAAGCCGAAAAAGCTCATTTACAATCTTCTCTACCGCAGACAGAACTGAAGACTTATAATTTTACAGTGCAGCAGCCGAAACTATACGATTTGCATCCTCCAATTCCACCAAAGTTGCGAGAAGGAACATCAATGAAATCTGTTATCTGTGATGCAAGCAACCCGAACTTGCCCATGAATGAACCAGCGCGTGCAAGAAGAATCACGGTCCATTTCAATTAAAGAAAAATGTCGCAGTCTGCTGAACCGTATAAGCGGAAAAGAAGTCTACAAAAGACCAATTTCCAAAAAAGACCAGCTATGAAAGCCGCAACTAAAACTAGCAGCAAAAACTTGAAATCAGATTACTCTGAACAATGCTTGGGTCTTTTTAAGGTGGACATACATACGGTGTCAAACGATGTCAAATACTAGGAAGGTGTTTGGAAGGCCAATCACCAATGTGCGTTATTGAATATTGATGATATTTGTAGTCGTACAGTAAATAAACTTCACAAGAATGTACTTATTGGTATCTTCAATCGCCACGATAGTGTACTTTTTACTGAAACATGGGTACATGATCTATGCGATTCACAGTTTTGAATAGAATCGATATTTAAACTTGAAACAAGTAAGCGTTCATCATGTGGAATAATTATTTATTTCAGAAGTATGTTCTCGAAAGCTATGATAGAAAGCTATACATTTGATAAATTATTATCAATTATTGTTGATGTTAAATTCAAAAACGGGAAATAGCTTAATTTAATAGAGTTTGGTGATTTGAACTCTCATACTGCGGATTAGCCGTATGTGTTTGAAAATTAAAACATAATAATATCGATTCTTGCAAGACGAGAATATCCATGACGTATGTGTTCCGCGCTGCTTGCAAGATATAGAGGGGGTTAACTATAAAGTATTGAATTTTTCTACTTCGTCATAAGTGTAAACAACCAGGTTTGCGTATACTTAATGGTCGAATTAACAAAATTGTGTCAAGTTAATACTTATATGTTGTTTATTAGTTGTTAACTTAGCCGTAGTTGTTAATAAATCAATTTTCTCTGCACGATACAAATATTTTATCCGAGTATTGTTTGGAAGATGTTTCTTTGTCTTTTGATCAGCCTGATAATATTAATTGATTTGCTAAAGTTGATCAGAACCAGGCATATATATATATATATATATTTTTAATAGTTAAAATAAGGATAGGTACGTAGAAGGGTTGTTTTCTGCTTATGACATTCATCAAATATAACATAAATGCATGCATTTCACAAATACGTGATACTATTGACGAACATGATAACCATATATTTAAGCGCAAACTGAAAATACAAATTTCACATTATGTTGGGTAAGGTCCTAGCAATAGATGGTTTACCTCGGAGAGTTCAGACGCGACTTTTTATACGAATCTTAATTTACAAGAAATAAAATAAATCAGGTGAATGTCAGTCATTATAAATTAAAATAAAACTGAATATAAATTGTATTAAGCAGGCTAAACTAAAATATAATAGTTATCAAACCAAAACAAAATGCCTTATAACAAATGCCATTTTTTTAGACAAAAAAAAAGTACTCTGGAAATGTACTTACTAATAGGTTGTGCGATAATCCGAATTATATTCAGACATGCCAAAGAAAGGCGATTAATTAGGAGACCCAGCTTGCGAACACGATATGACATGTTACTTGCGAAGGACGAACATGTGTAATTAATCATTCTCTGTTGAACTTACTGACTTGGTATGTGTTTATATACATTCAATTATTGTGACACCATCTCAAAATTGGACTGAAACAACATTAATGAACACATTTCACATTATAGTTAATGGTGATATTTTAATGCTGATGTCGTCTGATCTTAATACTACAATGAAGTATAACACCTTAGAGTTATGCAGAATAAAGGTATTTGAACCTTGAAAAACAACATCTTTACCTGAATGTGAATGATATGTAATGCAAGAATAACAAATAATGTTATAAGTTATATGCCAAAAAATGATTCCCTGTGTCAGAGTTACAGTTCTATTACCAGTTGAAAAATAAGAATAATTTAACAAAGCGTTCAAAGTCAACAGGTAAGATTCAGTTCGCTGATTTGTTATCTAAATGTGAATTGAGGCAAGCATATGTCAAGACGAGAGATCGAGAATGTAAAGTTAATACATGCACAAGTTTACCTTTTGGATATCAACAATATATTAACACATATTACTGCGAGTTGAACATAAATAATACCAACATGTTTATAGAAGTCAATTAAGTAAACATGTATACAGTATATCATCCAATACTATTGATTCAAATACATTTGTGAAGTTTCGGGACATTTTCAACGAACTTTTTCAGCGTTTTGTCCATGGGTAGTGACACGAGTGGAGTAAACGCAGCAATACTCGTTTGTTCAGATTAACGCCGGTAGTGACCCGTACATTGTCTTAAATGGATTTGACTCCGAACGTCGAAGTGAATTGCCAATACTAAGATAACTTTGAACTGTCAGTAATTTGATAATTTGTGCATCGAAATTATAACATTTTCATGGGAACATAGTTGAAACTGTTCATGTTTTTTTACGTTTACCCAAAGGTTTTACTTAGTCGTTTTCACTTAAATATCTGCATATTTCACTCGGGATCTTAGCTGCTTACACTTCTGTGGTGTCGCGTACGTCGAACCCTGATGCCTCAATCAAGCCACTTGACGGGCGTGATTTTGGTCCAAAGAACCACACGTAAGTTCATTATTTGGTCCGTGCGTTACTACAAGAAATGCTTCCCTGAAACAAACTGATGGTTATGTATATTTTTGCTTTCTGTGACTTGAAAAGAATCATGGGTTCGTGACACAATCAAATGAAACAAATAAGAGTAGCTGAAGGCATTCACTTCTTATCACGTGTGGTGTATGTATCATTGATTTGAATTTATCTGTGGATGAAATGTAAACGTAAACATAAAGTGTTTAAATCATATGTTAGCGTGTTATTTTCGTTTATTATCCATAATGAAATCCAACTCGTTTATCTGTGGTTTGATAGTTATTTATAATCAATTGGGTACAATTTAAGCAACATCCCACAATACCATTGATACCTATTTCAAATTCTAGATGGTTATAACCGCAAATAAATTTATTATAATACATTAAAAGTATATATTCAATTGCTTACATAACAAGATATACAGGGAAATTGAAACTCTAGAATGAATATCGGGAGAACAATCCTTGTCCGATTAGTTTTTATTTAAGGCACATGTTAAAATGCCCTTACAATACAAGACGATATATACAATACCACATTAAAATAAAAGAATAATTAAAGTTGGAATTACCGCCTTATAAATATTTATACAAAATACTGGGGAATGGAGTTTAAAGGCTAATCAAATATTACACTTTGTCCAGCAATAATCACTAACAAGATAAATTATACAATTAACAATATGGTAAATTACATAACATAAAACAAATTCACCAAAAGTGATAAATTCCTTGGTAAATGCCTTCGAACGAGTCATGTTCAAATGAAGTTGGGGCTTAAACTTGTTAACGGTTAGCATATCCTCACACTTAGTCCAGAGCGAATCACAAAGCGCAAACTTGTAAATAAAAATAATACGCAATAAAAACAACAAGAAGAATTCGATTTTAAATCCTATTTAATTAATCAATTGTTAAGATACTCCAGAGAAACAGAATGACAACTTGTTTGCGGCACGATGAAATAAAATTTCCGTAGTATAAATAGTAGCTACATTTTTTTTTGTGAAGAGTTTGGAGCAAATCTGCATATATTACAAATACCAGATCATCTTAATGTATCTAAGTGAAAAGTAGTCCCCGAGAGTGTTACAAGCTTCAATACGTAACTTTGATACATATGTATTATACTCATATTCTATATTATTAAAATTGAACGTGCATTTAATTGATATTTTGAACAGAAGTCAGACGTTATTTTTAACAACAATCATGTTGCTTTGTAAGATACTTTGTTTTTTGTTATTGATCTATTTATGTGTATTTATTTTTGGAAGGGAATGAGGTGGGGCATACGTAAACGATAAAGCACGATTATCATATTAATGCTCGCATGTTCTGTAACGGTACTACCATGTGCGTGGAGAACGTGTGATTCCATAAAATGCGATCTGTGAAAACATATCGGTTCGTAAAAAGTTAATTTTGGCTGGTTAACAATTAGACAGTATATGTTGTTTCTGTCGTGTCTTTCGACATTAAAACGACATTGTTTTCATTAATTGAATAAATATTATTTGACAATAATATAACATCACGTGTAAGACGAAATGCTTTGTAGAACATGCGCTATGCAATCTGAAATCACAATGGATGTAGACATGATTGAATTCATTAAATTGAGACTACCCAACAGAAAATACGTTTGTATATGGTGTGGACATGGGCATCAGATAATGACTTTTATATTATATCAGTAACGAATCGAGTTAAATGTATACACATGTTACCACAGTGAGACCATTATTAATCGCACTAATATTTCATACCCCTGCCTTCGAAGAGCGGCCGACATCCTGATACCAAGCATGACATAGCGTGTACATAGATTATTAACCCTTTGCATGCTGGGAAATTTGTCGTCTGCTAAAATGTCGTCTGCTGAATTTCTAAAATTAGCATTTTCTTCGATTTTTTTCAACGAATACTATCAGAATAGCAAACAGTTTGGATCCTGATGAGACGCCACGTTCTGTGGCGTCTCATCTGGATCCAAACTGTTTGCAAAGGCCTTTAAAATTCGGTTCCAGCGCTCAAAGGGTTAAATGTATGAGTGTTAGCATAGATGACTTAATTTCTGACTTAAAGCATACACCATGTTAACGGAAGGACGTGTGCTTCTTGAATAACGCTTGTCCTTAATTGACCATTCGCCAGCTGTCAATCAAACTCAGGTAACAAGCAATCAGATTTCTTTTATTGCGGCCACATGGTCCGACAAACAAAGACTGTCGGAGTATTGGAATATGCGTTTTATGAAAACACAACTTAGTGGGCGGAGCGATCTCGTATTTGGCGACTGGTCAATTATGTTCAACAGTCCTTGCATCACTTTACAAGATATCACTGCAAATAAAATTGTTTAGAAACATGTCAACGAGTTCAATTAAACATGTATTAAATGGTAGTTGAAGGTTATATATTTCATAAATTTAAAAGTCCAATGTAATTCCTTTCATTCGACCTATATGTTTTCTTTTCCGCCCACACATGTTTCTTTTTTGTATTTTACGCTACCTACGAATCAAACAAAACAAAGCATATTTAACATTTTGAAAAAAAACACATACTGTATAATCAATGTCTAACAATTTTCCGTTTTGCAAAAAGGATTTCCCAAGAAATACAAAAAAGGCAAAACACTATACTTTTGCTTGAAAGTATAACAGGAGACAGTGAAATGATTGTGTCAATTTTATTTTGACCTCGTAAATCATTTGTTATGCAATGGCAAAATACCCAATGACAACACGTAATTGTATCGACATATTTTCGATCTTCTGTCTTAATGAGTGATGTCTGAGACGTAATATCGGACATGTCTTATGTTTTACTAATAGGCAATTATAGGCAAAATTGAGAAATCGGTAAAACTGAATGAATAACAATATTTATTGTCAGTCATAATTGCTTGTTCGATAGTCAGCTCGCCAATGTTTGATGAGGAGTATCTGGGCAACAACTACTGGGATATTTTAAATACAGTGTTATTAGATATCGAATCGTCTGATAACAGTTGTTAAAATGCACATATTTCATGTTTTAAAATGTTCATACTTCTTTCTATGCGTATTATGTTAACTTCATGTAGGAATTGGCATAGATGAGTATATCGATTGGAGGACAATAACAAGTTTGAATTGCTACAACATTACTGAGTTTAGAATAACATCTTGCACATGTTTCCTGATACGACTGGGTACTTTCGATACCACCCGCCACTCATAATGTTGGATTGACTTGACTTGTATTATTTTCTTTCGCTATTTAACTAACATATGTTAATATCTGTTTATGCATGAGTATTCGTTATATCCCACATGTATTGTATTCAGTGTTTTTGTGTCAATGTGTATATAATGTGTGTATAATTAGCTGAATTGATTGATACGAGATCTTAGGCTGATTTTTATGTTATATGATCCATTCTATGCGGTTGTTTTGGACACGATCACAACACACTATAAACAATAAAACAAACCTTTACAAACATATTAACCAAAATGCGCAGCCCGGTATTTGTTCAGTTTGTTTCGACTTTCCGGCGATATACGGCGTCAATGTTAGTTTATTGCTGAAAGTATTTCACCATTACGAACAATGAAATAAACAAGAATTGTGCCGATTTAGCAGATTTATTTCGGCCCAATTGTTTGCTGCATCACACCCATATAACAGAGAGTGCTTAAATAAGAATACATAAACACAGCTTATGCTACCATACATGAAATGTTGGTAACCCTTTTTCAAGTCATAAGACAACAATTTATTCTACGCACTTCGGAAATATCTTAAAGTTTAGTCGTATTTGTTGCAGAACAACAAAGTTTTTCCGGATGTCGTATAAAAATACCTTTCTAAGAAAAGTAGAGTTTCCCAACAATCAATAAGTATGTCTTATTTATATGCATGGGTTCAATGAATGGCACTCTGGAAACTAACTAGTTATTTGCATGGTTTAAAGCTGTAATTTCGTAAATATTCTGGTTTTATTTCGTATGCATTTATATTTTAGTTTGTTAATCATCAACGTTTCATCTGTAAAACAAGACATTTCTTTAAAACGACATAAATACTCAAAATCAACAAATATTTCCTAAAATTAAGTAAACCCAATAAAGATCAGTGTCCCTTACAGCAATACCCAAAATTTCATCCAGGGAACAGTTTTGCAATATATGTTTACATGTTTTATTACGTCTTTGACTTAGGATGATGGTTTCAGTGCAGCAAATTGAAAGCATCATATATCGACCCATTCCATAGTATTTCTACTAGGATATTTAATACCGTAATAATAAAAGCATATTTGAGAATCTATTCATAGAAAATAAATCTAAAAACAGTATAACAACAGATACTAGTATTATAATGTTAGTCGTACACCGATCTAAAAATATATGTGTGAAGCTACCCATAGCGACTGATAGTAGATAAGAAATTACAATTTATGTTGCATCAAACGTGTGTTTATCGGAATTTAACAGCAAAGAACCGAAGCGATCGACTTAACTCAAATATGATTGTTTTAGTAGGGGGTCAATGGTATGAAGCCCGTGAGGATGCTATTTAAGATCAATCGATATACCCTGTTGAACTGACCTACATGCCGAAATTGAGAGCACATGTAGATCACAGTTTGGTGTGTGAGCAGTGCGTGTATGGGCGTAATTTGACTATTTGCAAGGGTTCAGTCACAATCCATATTGGGGATTTAGCATTTGGATTTGCTTTTAATTGCGGATACGACAATTTATGTTTGTTAATACAGGCAGAGTCTCGGATTGGCAGTACATAAGCGTGTAATTGTGAATGTATCCTTACTTTTATGGATAAACAAGCTTGTGTGTTAAGCCATAAAAATGTTGTTGCATTATAATAATTCATTGTATTTGGAAATATTTGGACGTCTGAAGCAGTATCTCGGGATCAATTGAAGCCTTTGTTCCATGAAGTCTGGACACACATGGACTTAGTGAAATTCGCCTCCTAATTACCTTAATCATAGCTGGATACAGAAAGGGCAGTATCTTAAGCTATGATGATTATAGACCATCATTGGACTTCAAAAGGCAGCTTGCGGTTAGCAGTTCGGAATTTATGAGAGTTGTTGAGAGGTGACTTTGCAGTGTTTTTTATTTTCGAGAATGATATTATTTACAGGAGATAGTGTTTGCCTTTTGTTTAAAATGTTGATTTATGCATTCCGTTATTGTAAAAAACTGGTCCAACAGAGTTGTTAAATGTTCTCGTAGCCTTTTCTTTTTGTAATAATGTGGTTTTAGGACTAGGAAATGTATGATTTTTTTTGTTCTTCATTGTTTAATATTTGTTTCGTGTAGTCGAACCAGAAAATAGACCAGCAAACCTTTGAAAAGACTTACCCTGTCAACCATGTCTTGGTTTTGGACTCTCCTACTTCCAGTCTGTGACACCGTCTTCCTATCAGGAAATGCTTTTTTTGTTAGATTTTCATTATCAAGTACATTAGCTTGTTTGACTCAGTTTTTGAGAAGTTTTGTTTTATTCATTCTTGCCTTTTTTCCTTTCAACGGATCAAATAGAAATTAAATGTTTTTGTATCTGAAATATGAAGAAGTATTTCATTCCTGAATTTGATTTGCGCTATAAACAGTTCAATATTTTCTTTTGTTTTGGAGTTACCAACTTCATATTGACCAATTCAGTTTCTGATGGCGACATACCATTTAACATTATATTTGTATGCCGTCTGTCTGTCATTCTGTCTGTCTGTCCAAAACTTAAACCAATATTAAAGTTTTGTCATAACTTTTGAAATATTGAAAATAGCAACTTCATATTTGGCATGCATGTGTATCTCATCGAGCTGCATATTTTGAATGGTGAAAGGTCAAGGTCAAGGTCATTCTTCAAGGTCAAATCTTAACAAAAATCAAAGCGGCGCATTAGGGGGCATTGTGTTTCTGACAAACACATCTCTTATTTTCTTATATTCCGTTTTGCTTGTTTTCAATTGATCTTTCTCTTTTTTTCTGATATTGTCTTGCATTTTGTTTTCGCAATTTTTCTTCGATCTCTCTTACTCTTGATTTAAAAATAAGTATTCATTTGTACATGAGCATGTGCTTCAAATATCAATATGTTGTTCTTTATAATTGAACCATTCCACCGATGTGTTTTTTAAACATATCATGAAGAACTCAGTTCCCTAAGTACTCAACTTCCTTCGGAAGATTCTCTTTATACAATGTTTTACACAACTTAAATTTAAAACCTCCAATTATATAAGAAAGTGATAAGCGTGTATATCGTATATTAATATTCGATCTATATCTTGACTTTACTCGCTGCGAAATTACTTAGCGGGATGACCTCATTACAGCTCCACTCAGAAAATTCGCAGCGAGTAAAGTCAAGATATAAAGCGAATTTTAATACGAAGTAAACGTAGATCCCTTTCTTTTTTTCTTTTTTTTTTATTCATTTTAAAGCATTTATTGTATACAGACATGTTGTTCATTTGCAGACAATGATTCCAACATAGTATTCAGAAAATATGCCTTATAATTATTTTTTTGACCTTGGTTTGTAACATTTTTATCAGTGACAACAGTATGTGTTCTGATATATATAATCAATGATGTTATACGATTTTAAAAAAGAAAAAAATAGTAAAAGGTAAATAGTATAAAGTAATAACCTAACATAAAGTGAAAAGTATATAAGTGGACAAGCTTTATGAAAATTTAATTCGATTCCATTTTTGTTCAAAAATATGCAATGTATCATTACTGAGGGCTATTTCTTTCTCAATCTGAATCTTTAGTTTCAGGCTATGTATAAAACAATTAAAATTTGGTATTTGTTTTCTCTATTTCATGTTAAAGATAAAATATTTCATTAATATAATGATAAAATTCACAATATTATTACCGTCTATTGATTTTAGAGTGTTAATTCCAAAACTAACATTTAAGAAGGATAGTTTAACGTTTAGTTGTTGTTGGCCAAGAAAGGATGTCAACTAATTCCAGATAGGTTGGATGTTTTTGCACTCCCAAAAAAGATGTTCTAGTGTTTCGATATTTTCACCGCAGAAATCACATAAGTTAGAGTTGCATAATTTGCATTTAAAAAGATATTTATTGGTCGCGATTATGCGATTTATGTATTTGAACTGAAAGTTTCTAAGTGTGATGTCGATTGTTGTTTTGTAAGACATAAGCAATATTTCTTTCCAGTTTAATTCATGCTCTTGGAATATATTTTGCCATTTTATTTGGGATTTGGATGGTTCGTTTATGATATTATTTATTTGTGTTCTGTATAATAGTTTGTTCGGTTTCTGTTTTGTTGTGAGTTTTTCGAGAAATGTGGTCCTAATGTTTTGCGTGTTGTTTGTGTTTATCAAAGATTTTATATGTGATGGAATACTTTTTATTGGCGAGTAATACCTCAGGAAGTCTGTTGCAGGGACATCATACAAGTAGCATATGTTATCAAAGGAATAAAAATCGTTTATTCGGTAATCAAATAATTGATCAACATATTTAATGCTCTTTTCAAACCAGTCTTTATAAAAAAAATGTGCTTTTATTTGCGTTTATGCTTTTATTATTCTATAAAATTGTTTTATCATTGTTGTTTTCTTCTAATATATTTGAGACTTGACTCCATGCTGAAAGTATATTAGATATAAATATTTATTTTTTTGCTATGTCAAGTATTAGAGACTCACTAATGTTGCATTCAAAAACTAAAGAGCCGCCATATTTTGCTAATATTGTTTGACAAAACAATGCCTATTGACTCTTATTTGTGGTATCTAATATACGTTTGACCCAACTGGATTTGATTGAATTTATGAAAGAATAGATGTCAGTCAGTTGGAGACCTCCAAGCTCTGCAGGTTGTATTAATTGTATTCGCTTTATTTTGTCGGGTTTGCCATCCCATAAGAAGTCAAAAATAGACGTTTTAATATCGTCAATGATTGTATTATCTGGGTTTGGAAGAACGGTTAGTACATATATTAATTTTGGTAGTGCAAAGGTTTTTAATACAGTTATTTTTCCAATTAAGGTTAGTTTTCGGTGTTGCCATGATTTAAGACAGTTTTTGAAAGCTTGTAGTCTGGGTATTATGTTTTTTGATATTGTTTCATTTTCATTGTTTGTGAATGCTATGCCTAACGTTGATGCCTCTTTTGATGTCCAAAGGAAGTTCATTTCCGTTTTAAGATGGATGTTTGTATGCCTATAATTTACCTACTTTAAGAACAGTGCATTTACTTTTATTTGGTTTTAGTCCTGATACGTTTCAAAACAGGGTAAGTGATTCTATTAAGTTGTTAAAGGAGCTGGGATTATTGTTGCAAAAATAAGTTGCGTCATCGGCGAATAATGACTGTTTGATTTCTTCACCTGGTTTAACAGATATACCATTTATATCTGGGTTAGATTTATATAATATGATATGAATTCTATACATATTATAAATAACGACGATGAGAGTGGAGATCCCTGTCTTACACCTCTTCCGATATTAAAACTATCAGAGAAGAACCCATTGTTTATAATAAGACTATTTATGTCAGTGTAAAAAAGTTTCACCCATTTTATCATATTTTCTCCAAAGTTCATTTTCTCTAAACATGTGAACATAAAAGCATGGTCGAGTGAGTCGAATGCTTTTTCAAAGTCTGCG
Organism: Dreissena rostriformis; assembly: GCA_007657795.1. Taxonomy (NCBI): domain Eukaryota; kingdom Metazoa; phylum Mollusca; class Bivalvia; order Myida; family Dreissenidae; genus Dreissena; species Dreissena rostriformis. Next base: position 102,437 of record VMBQ01000125.1, on the reverse strand, counting down.
AAGAATATAAGACCCGATTTATTTGTGTTATTAAAATAATTAATGCATTCTTGTATCAATCGTACATTTTCGCCGATATAGCGCCCTTTTATAAATCCAGATTGTGAACTTGAAATAATTGAAGGTAATATTTTTTTAATTCTATTTGCTATGCTTTTTGTTGCAATTTTATAGTCGTTGTTTAATAAACTTATGGAGCGCCAGTTTGATAAGGTTTCTAGGTTTTTACCAGGTTTAGGGATAAGTGATATAATTCCTTGTTTTTGCAGCACAGTTAGATTTCCATTGTTAATAGAGTAGTTGAGGGAGTTAGTTAAATATGTTTAAATTTCATTCCAAAATATTTTGTAGAATTCAATTGTTAAACCATCTGATCCCGGACTTTTATTATTTTGCATTTCTTTAAGTGCTATCCCACATTCATATTCAGTAAGGAGTCCTTCACATGAGTGTTTTTGTTATCATTTAGAGTTGATTGAGGAGTATTGAAAATCGTGTTGGTTGAGTTTCGCTTCTGTTTATAGAGGTTTTCAAACAATAATCGTTGTTCTTCAAGAATTTATGTTCTGTTGGTTACTTCGATGTCGTTTACGACAAGTTTGTGAATGGTTTTTTGTTCACTTTTACGTTTTTCGAGGTTTGCAAAATATTAAGTATTTTTTTCATTGTGTTCTACGTGTTTAGCTCTCGCCCTTAGGATTATTCCATTAAGATGTTCATGATAAATCTCTCCTCATACTTGTTTTTTTTTAAAGAATTTCACATTCAATAGTGGCTTTGTCGATGGTATTTGTGTCATGTAGTTGCCTTTGTAATATTTCTATATCATGTAGTGTTTCTTCTTCAAGTTTGCGTGTTTCGTTTTGTTTAAATGATGTGTATCTATTTGTTATATTGCGTACGTTACCTTTTATAATCTCCCATAAAGTATTAGGGTTTGCATCTGGGTTGTTTTGTACTGTATATGTTATCTCCTGTTTTATTTGGGCTTGATATTGAGCGTCTAATAAAATGCTATTATTTAATTTGAAGTAGCCCGGTCCTCGTTCGGGCTGAATATTGTTAAGTTTAAGAGCAACAAGGGAATGATCGGTCATGAAACCTGGTTTGATAGTACAGTTGTCGATTATGTTGCATAATGATTCCGATATAAGGAAGTAGTCTAGCCTGCCATATATAGTTGGTTTGGTGTTTGAATGCCATGTAACTTTGCACTCGGATGGATTTAATGTACGCCAAATATCTAACAGGTTACAATTTTCAATTATATCATTCAAAAGTGTCCTATTTGTAAGGTGTGTATATAAATTGCCATTTTTCTTGTCTAATATTGGATTTATCACGGTATTGAAATCTCCGCCAATTATTATATTTTTATCGGAATTGTCGTTAATAAAAGTATGCAATGTTTGGTAAAAAATACTTTCATCCAAGTTAGGACCGTAAACATTAATTAATGTTATTTGTGTTTCGTGTATTGTAATGTCAATGCTCGCTAGTCTTCCACTTATTATATCTTTAAAGATACTGGCCTTAATATTTGAGTTATTTTTTATTAGAAATGTTATCCCTTGTTTGTTTGTGTGATGTCTACTGAGGTAAATATCGCCTTCCCATTTGTGTTTTAATGTTTGAATGACAGTATCTGTCAAATGACTTTCTTGCAGTAGGCATATATTATATCTCTTTTCTTCTAACCATTTGAACATTTGAATACGTTTTTCTTTGTTGTTTAGCCCTTTCACATTTAGTGTACATATTTTAATACTCATACAGAATGAGGTTATAATAAATGTTGTGCAATTGCATGCTTGTCCATTTACGTACGATCTCACAAAGATGAATACAAAAATTCATGCTATTAAATATGGATACGGGCTAACATGTAAGATCGATATTATACAAGACATCGTATTGTGCTTAATTAAATTATAAGTGAGATCATGACGATTCAACTAGACATGTTGTACATGCACGTATGCTTGATAAAAAACTGAGGTGATATGTTTTATCAATAGATTATTTTTCGGTGTTTGCCGATGGTAATCATATCATGTTTAGTATTTCAACATATAGTTAAGATAAACACAAGAGTAAAAAAAAAAAATCATCTGAGTATACATCAGTTAATCCCTTTCTTACTGAACAAACAAAATAAAGGGTATACAATTGCGAAAAATACCTGTCTCTGCATGGAATTTTCGCAATCATCACTATCACGTGATCACCCCCTCTGATTTACATTTTGTCAGTATTTGTTGTTTTTTTCTCACGGAATATTGAAAAGCTTTATCGGTTGGTTTAATATCATTTTGATTATCTTTATTAAAGCCCCATATACATTTAACACCAACGAATATGTCGCTAAATATTTCGTTAAATAAAAGTAATCCATTAAATATCAGTGTTCCGTATAGCAATAGCCAACATTTTGACGCTAGATTTGGTCTGGTAACATAGGTTTAAAAAGATACAAAATGCTCGTTTTTATTTTTTGTGAAAAATATATATTCAGCACATGTTCATGTACAATGTCAATGATAGTGTTCGTGTGCAGTATGAATAGATATCGTTGCTGGAAATTTAAATGTAATATATTGTACCCGCAATTAATCAAAACGAGCATTTTTTATCTCATAAATCTATGTTACCAGACCATATCTGTCGTTGAAATTTTGGCTATTGCTATAAGAAATACTTATATGTATGGGTTAACTTTATTGAACGAAATATTTTCGTTTATTTTGAGTGTTTATGGGGCGTTAACCGTCGCTTCATTTCTATATCAATTTCGTTAAAGAATAGTGATTCTCTCTCTCGGAAGAATAAATATAGACCATCAATTGCCAACATATGTAGTAGGGTGAGGTATAAGGAGCAAGTTTACTGCCTTGCTATATGAGCTTTTACAGCGATGCGGTAGAGTGTCTGCCTTGCAACCAGGAGGCCACGTATTGTTGTTTATCTTTACGACTTCTCACATATGTCATAGCAGAAAGAAATTTGTAGAAGACTTTCCACAATGGAGGGCGTGTAGGTAGTAGGGCTAGGTATAAGGAGTACTTATACTGCCTTGCTATGTGGGTAAGCTTTTATGGAGATGCGGTAGAGTGGCTGCCTTGCAACCGGGAGGTCCCGGGTTAAATCCCCATTGTGGTAGCGGATAATTCGAGCTGGGTTACGGACGAAAACAGGAATTAAGTCATTTATCATAGTATCGCTAAAGAGAACGGCTTGTTCTTTTAAATAACCATATTATCTGTAACGTTAATCGAAAACGAACACGCATGTCTATGCTAGTTATTACATTTAATATCATTCTCGTTCACATGAAATACAGGATATCACATTTATGTTCACCGATTTTAATATTTATCTCTAAGCAATTAATAGTGATAGTGGTTGAAAACACTATATTCTTTTCGAAATTATAGCACACGTGTGTAATAAGTAAAAATAACGTCTTTTACTTAAAACGCTATGGAAACTGTATATCTTGGCAAGCTATCGTATAATTAATACCAGTAAAATATGAAACGATGCTTAACATTCGCGAAGGAATATTCATAAAGATAAGGAAACTGATTGATTAAATTGATAGACTCATGATGTAATGTTACATAGTAAAATGTCTTGATTCAAATGATAAAACCGTTCAAACAGGTGCTTTTATGTTTTTTGAAGCCGGTTGTATCCTCCAATTCTTTGCATTTGCCGTTCCAACGCGTTGACCACAGTTTTATACATTTGTGCGTGGTTGTTGTGTATTTGTTTTTCATGTCTATTACTTGGGTTGTGTATCATATGTTTGGACATGTGTCACTTGTCATAAAAATGGGACCACGTTCTATTAAGATAGCATCAGCATTAAAAAAAACACCATTGACTGCACTTTAACAGTGGCTATTTGTTCATTTATGTTGTTGTTTTTCGAGTTTGAGAGGGTGTCTCTTCAGGTCAATCTATATTTAAACATATCAATTCAGTACATTCAGAATGATGAATTACACATGTTCGCAAATAACATGTCATATCGTGTTCGCTAGCTAAGTCTCCTAACTAATCACCTTTCTTTGACATGTCTGTATACAATGTGGATTATTGCAAAACCAATTGGCCAGAACATTTTCAGAACATATCATGTGGTTGAAAAAAAAACACATTTCTGGCTCTTGTTGCTGATTTTTGTTTAATCTATTAGCAATCGGGTAGTTTAATTTATTTTATGTAGTATATTAATGGTGTTGATTAAATTCCGATTGCCTTTTATAACATCAATATCCATTATTTGATTGAGGAAAATCGACAAGGTTTCAAGTTTTATTGAACATTCCTCCAAAAGGACAAAAGCTTAAGTGAACACAAAGTAAGCGTACAGTGTTTATAAAGTAAATAGTTTATTATTATGACACGGTGTCAACAACCGATTTTCCTAGATGTTATTTTGTTTATGTCATGTATTAATTAAAGAGAATACACAATTTGGACTTTTGACCTCGGATTTTGCACTTGAAACTGTGTATTTCTAGGCCATTGACCACATAGGCCACTTCAAATTCACGCGGGAAGTCAAACTCAACTGTGAATTTAGTGTGACTCAGCCTTGATACATTGTTCATGATTGCCTCAACGAAATACAACATGGATGAATACCATACATTCTCAATCGGTGTAAACGCTTCTCGCAAGCAACCTAGTTTTCTATTTGGTTTACAGTATATGAGTTATTTAAAACTGTCATTTTCGTCAATAAGTACTTTACTACTGACATAACATTTTGACATCACATTTTTCGTAATCATCGATTATGTTATCAAGATAACGCATGGTTTGCTATAGAAAGACCTATATTACTTGCGCTTCAATATCATTACGACAATTTTGCAAGATTGCATTTAATATGTTTATCAACAGATGGGATGGGGATGTGGATTTGTAATAACAAGTGTACAGTGAAGCACGCACAGGCACATTTAACACAAATCAATGTAAAAGGTGTGATGACTAAGTTTTCAAACAAGACAACACTTATATTTTTTGACAATTAATACTTTTTTTAATAAGGTATTAAATAATTGTTGTTAGGCGTGTTTTATTTTATCTTTTTACTTTGTTACCTATTTTAAATAACGCAAGAATGTGCACAGAAACATTGCCAACAGTATGGCCACTCATCTTCATTTCAAATAAAACTATCATGAACGTATGAATTTAACTGCATATATCACCGACATGTTTATGGTCCGGGAAGCCGTACTTGATATGAAGACATTAAACGAACCTTTAAACCGCTTGATGCGAGAATAATCAACATATTTTTGCATCATATAACTAGTACAGAGTGTGTAAAAGATTCCATAACGCTGTTCTTTGACATCACATTATTTCTCGGTTATTTGCACCGTTATCTCTAGTTGGTGTCAATGCTTATATGGCCATGTAAGCATGTTTTACCAGACCGGTCGTATGGTTACCTATTCTTACTCAGATGAGGTTTCCGAAAAAGTATATATAAAACCGCCCAATGAAAAGAGTGTGATGTAATATGCTATTATGTAGTTACGGCTATATTACTCGAAGTATATATCATATATGTTACAAACTTTCTCGTTTCCGTTGTATTTACTACGCACCTGTGAACAACATAAAAACAAACTCATTTGAAGGAAACCACTATTCACGACATAATACAAATCAGTTTTTTTTTGGTAATCGTTAAATAATACAAAAATTAATTATTTTTAAATAATTGGATGATATTAATTGGAAATAAATAATTCATTTAGCTCTGATGAGCTATGTAGTTGCAAAACCCAGAGCGAATGCGGGTTAAGCCTTTCGGTCATTATCAGACGGTATTTTGCTTCTTATACATCCTTCAGTTTAGAAAAGCTAATGGCGGTTTTATACGCAATATTAATGTCTATTCTGAGACAAATAGTGTTGTCGTCATGTTGTTGCTCGTAACACCTCAAGATACCACACGGTTAGCTCAATATTGGTCAGAAGCATATGTCTGTTTTATTTTTCCACAATTCTGTGATTACACGTTTGATATATATTCGATTATACAAAATGTGGGAACTATGCGCATGCATCCAGGCTACTTAGTGGGGAATTGTACACCCTGCTCGACTACTCCTTCCCGAGATGCATTACGAACAGAACAGAACAGACATTTTATTCAGACTTATACATAAGTACATCGTCTTAATACATACAATTTATAAGTAATTATGTCACGTTTTCAATACAAATTTAATACAAAAAAACAAATGAAAAATGAAAAATATGCATATAGTAAACTTTCAAAACATATAATATTTAAATGACAGAAAGATTTTGTAAGTGATACCGGTTATATGGTATTATTTATCAATGAATTTCGAATTACAAATGCTTCTTTTATATATTTACATAACTTAACCAGTTCGTTTTTTTCGGATGAAGTCAGTAGTTTGTGGTACTTAAACACAGACGGATTAACATATACATAACGTTTTAGGTATTTTTGTCTTAAAACACTAAAACATGGGCAAATACAAACGAAGTGAAACTCATCTTCAATGTCTCTACTATTGCAACATAGACAGTATCTTTCATTGCGTGGGGTATTATTGCGGGCATATCTCCCTGTTTGTATTCTTAATGGGTGAACAGAAATTTTTAACTTAACAAAGTGAACACGCAAATTCCTTGGTAACATATCCAAATAAGGTTCGTAAAATAGTGTAGGTTTAAAAACTCTATACATATCTAAAACAGGGCTATTACTTAATATACCATACCATTCTTGTTTAAATGTATCTATAAGCCTATCTCTAAACTGGCATATAAAAGAAGTAACACACACAGAGCTAGGGTTATTAAAAACATATCCATAGCCATAATCGGTTAACAACTTTTTAATATTTAATTACGATTATCTGGAATTACTCTTGAAAATCGAAATTGTGTCGATACAATTCCGGATCGCTCATTTGAATATTCAACCTTTACGTAACAACTGACCTACGAAGTCAAAAGAAATTGACATAGCCAATTAACTGTGTCCTGATATCATTTGTTCGTGTCATTCAAGCGAAAAGATATTGTGAATTTGCATTTTTGTTAATTCATGAGGAAACATTACTGTAAAACTGACACTATTTTCCAAAGTGCATAGTATATCCAAGACGTTTGATATACGCAATTTCTATTATATTGATTAGGATAAAAGCAACTGAGCGCATCAGAACAGCGCGTTTAATATTCGATCGTTCAACGTCAGGAAAGATGTGATAAGAGCATACGTACTCGTATTATTGTTATCAAACGTGGTTGTCAAAATTAGGAAACCAACCCATTATTTTGTTAAATTGTAAATTTTTAAAATGTATATGTCCTTTATTATAAAACGTTTGTAGGAAGAATGTATAGAGGTAACATTCATCGGTGTCAAATGAAGGTAAAAGCAAACACATTAATATAATACACCTTTATTTAATGGATTTGAAAGAAGCTTTCTGAATCGAATGCAAATTGTAATATATTAGTCGATTGAAATATTTGGATTATTGAATAATTGTGTTGGGATTGAACTGAAATTAAAGAAACGACCGTCTCATTAAAAACAACATACAAAAGCGGTAATAATGTATGTTTAATTATACTAGTTGATTAATAACTACTTTTTCGCCTTTGTATACTTGGTGTGATTTCAAAACCTGTAATTTATGTAAGTGCTCGATTTGTCTTCATGAAATTTACTTCTCTTTGTATAAGTATGATGTTTTTATGACTATCTTATCTGACAAAGAATGAATAATATAACATAAGCCCCGGTGTGCTCTTTGCACAATGGTCGTGTGACCCTTGTTGATTAATCTAGATTTGTTTGCCTCAGAATGACACATGATATAAACAGTTATCTTCCTTTATTACTGTATTTCCATAAATGATAGACAGTTTTATGCAAAACAGGGGTATATCCTTAAAGTTCGAAAGGGTTTCAAATATATATTGTTGTATTTATTGGTGCATTATCAAAATCAATTTGTTCTAAAATGAAGTGACAGTTATTGTTCCACCGAATAGTAAATATTCCTCCTATGAATTCAATAAAACAGCGAGTAATTCCTCTACATACCTTAACATAATATGTGTCGTGTTCTGTGAAAACTGGGCAACATGCTTGTGCGTAAATTGTCATTCCAGATTAGCCTGTGCAGTCCGCACAGGCTAATCAGGGACGACAATTTCCGCTTTTATGGATTGTCGGTTTAAATGATGTCTCTTCTTAGCGAAAATCAAGTTTTGGCGGAAAGTGTCGTCCCGGATAAGCCTGTGCGGACTGCACAGGCTAATATGGGATGACACTTTACGCACATGCATTTTGTCCAGTTTTCTCAGAACACGCCACATATGATCTCATCTAAGAGCCTTCTATCTTCTAAATACATATATATACGTACATATATGTTTCATACAATAGAAAGCATCTTGAAAAAAGAAAGCGACAAGCTGTGGGTAGTATGCCACAAATTGCAGAATAAACAGTTTTATGACGCGTATATGGCTTACATAAATTATGTTTTTAAATATCGGTTGAAACAGCTGCATACAGTTTCAACATGTCAAAGTAACGTTTGAAAGTGTTGAAACATGTTTATTTTAAAAGACTGTTCGAATATATAAATAAACAATTCGACTTCAATTTAACTTGTATGTAGACATGAAAAACGTGCATCAGATGCAGTTCTCCAGAACATTTATAATAGATTCTACGTATATACATGTTTTAATCTTAACCATAAATGGTGTGGTACTAACAGCTTTTAAATTGGGAAAAATACATTTATCGCGAATAAGCATGTTATATTAAAATATATATATTTGACACACACAAATACTGTTTAGCAGAAATCTATGAATGAGTATAGTTATTTAATATCTATATGTAACACCTATTGTTTTATTATTTAGTTTCAGAGACAAATTGTACACATGGAAGAACGTCATTAACCAGGAGTATGATTGCCACATTGCACTGAAAAAAAAAACAATCTCTTCTTGTTCGAATCCAAATATTGCGGTAGAATCTTGACTGAACATGGAATTAAGTTACGATTCATATGTGTGCATCTATTCATCTTGATTAAATTATGTACATGTATAACAGACTTGTTCAGTGAGAATTACAGAACATGCTTAAGTTATAGTGTGATGAACATTCATGCTCGTTCGTTTGGATGGAACGTTTATAGTATGTAACTGTTCAAATGTGTCGTGTTCTGAGAAAACTGGAAAAAATGCATGTGCGTAAAGTGTCATACCAGATTAGCCTGTGCAGTCCGCACAGGCTAATCCGGTACGACACTTTCCGCCTTAACTGGATTTTCGCTAAGAAGAGACATCATTTTAACGAAAAATTCCATAACAGCGGAAATTGTCATTCCTGATTAGCCTGTGCGGACTGCACAGGCTAATCTGGGATGACAATTTACGCACAAGCATTATGCCCAGTTTTCACAGAACACGACACATATGTTTAAGTTAATTAAAAACGTGATCCATATGTACACGCTCATGATAAACAATAACGTCATGTAATGACAGAGTTTTCTTTCTTTTGTCAATAAGCTAGCTATGATAACCACCAATTGAAGATAGTAACTATCAAAGCCATCTTTAAATCACAATCCACTTAACGTGTGTGAATGCTTCTTGACCGAAGTGTTCTGAATTGAAAAATCCTATGTACTCAGTTGAATCCCAAATGAGACCGTAGGGCCATTTAGGAATGATATTCCATTACCATTCTGAATCCCTAAATTGCACAAACGGCACATTAACTTGAACACAATAAATAGTGTTGTAATGCAATGTATTTAACATTGCTTGTTTGAATCGCTGTATACTGATCTTGTTGTTAATTTACACATATTTAAAATAAGCATGTGTATATGTAACTATCAAACACAATTAAATAGTCCAATGTCAACGGAAGCATCTCTCTTGTTTGATTAAAAGTCCATGGACAACTGTGGGTAAGAAGGCATTGCTTTACAATATAAATGTTATCTTACAAGCTGACAAATACATTGTTTGTATAGCTCTACATAAATAAAACGATTCACTTTATAACAAAAACAAATGCAAAAATTATATAAATAATAATAAAAGAGGAATTAAAAATCCACAAATATTTAAATAGCTATCTAAATCACACATGATTGATTATGAATAACCACTTAGAAAAACATGTATAAACATGTTAGTATGTAATTAAGAGGACGATCCTGCACGCGTGCATTCGTGTTAAAGCGTGCATACATGTGTGTGAAAGTGTTTGTGTGTGCATGTGTGTGAATGTGTTTGTGTGTGTATGTATGTGTGTGTGCGTGCGTGCTCTAGGGCGTGTGCGCGTGCGTGCGTGTTTGTTTGTATTTGTGGGTGAGTTTGTCTGGCTGCGTTATATGTTTTCAATGTTTTTTTAAGTTAATATATGGGTGTTATATTGTTAGCTTCAGCAGAAGGATTGAAATGTTGATTCATTATGTTGACAAAAAATGCAAGTCGGTATTATTTGATTCACTATAACCCTAGATCATTGGGAATCGAAGCATTTGTGGTATGTTAAAAATATTATGACCAATGGAATATTCAACAAGCAAATATTTGCTGTCTAATATTACAATATGCATTCACTTTAGTAAGCTTTAATTTTCTTATGCGATGACTCCAGATTTATCATTCACTGTTTTATGTAAAATGTCGTATTCTATGTTTTGTTGTCTATTGTATAGGCTCTACTGAAAATGTTTCTGAAATCCAATAACTTCAACATCTTTCTTGTTAATGCAGGTTTTCTGTTTAAACTAGGAAAATTGCATTTATGTTATGTATATATAGTTCAATTAAACAGACATCTATAGATAGTTTGGTATGACCATCATAACAAATGTAAGCCAATATGATATCATGGCGGACAGCAACTAATCAAAAACCTATACCTAAAATCCATTGTGAAAATAAATGGTTCTTTTTAATGTCATTTATTCTGTGCTCTTGGATGACATTTTACGTACGCATATAATTAGATTTTTTATTTAAACAATCTTATTGAATTCATGGTTTTCATGTTTTTTGTAAGATACCGATTATATACCTTTGTTAATTGAGTTTGAATTGTTAGCGTTTTTTTAGCTTAAACAAATTGTATATAGTCGCAGAATTTCGGTCGCGATTGAAAGATTTTTCTTATGGGAAAAAAAAGAAATCGTGTAGAACAAAGTTTTAATAACACTGTTTTCACAGGCCTTTTACTATTTGTATAAATGTTGTCTGATAAATATTAGCCACCAGCAATAAAACATATTATCAAATAGACATATTCTACAATTGTACATGTTGCAATAAAAACTTATTTAGAATAATGCATTTTATAACTATTTTGGTGAAACAATATATGTCAATCAAACATAATTAAGCATGTCGCTCCCATACTGGCACTGGATTACCAGTTTGTCCTAGTCATCCATCAAATAAGATCTCTTGAGACACGTTAATGATATTATTACGTGCAATTTCAATACCATTTCTGAGTCGCATGTGTCATTTCCATAGAAACGTATCGAGTGCTTGCAACTGTAAACAGATGTGAGTTTGTTCTTAATCATACAAACATGATAACACTATCGTGAACTTTTGAACTGTATAGGAACTTGAAGAATCCTTTAATGAATGAATTACAGTAAATGAAGGCATTCACTGCCAATCAAAAGTAATTGCTATACATGTATATGAGTGAATTGTATGTGGTACTTAGTGCCTATTCCGATGATTTACAAACAAAAACATTTTTACTAGAACTTGATTTATAATAAGTTAAAGATTTGTGTCGTGTCATTCGTTGATGAATTAAATCGTTATATATGCATTGTTTGATATGATATTTCAATTAGACTAAACGCCATTCATAACAATGCTACATTATCATTACAACGGCTAAGAACTTTTATCAAAATAGCCAAGTTATACGAGTTTTACATCGTTTGAATAATTATTCGTATTCATGTCAGAAGTTCAATAATTGTGTTGTTTTTTTTTCATACAATGCGCTTAATGAGGCTTATTAAGCGTGTTGATCTAGACCATGCGAAACTGTGTGTGTTAATTTCACATTAAAACAATAAAACAATCACCTGTCCAATAAAAAAAAATCAACTATTCATCACAGCTGTTGCCTCACCTATAGTTTAACAGCAAATACTGGCGTCACAAGTAAATTCCTTGTTGTTTTGTGTATGTTTCTTTATTTTTAATTACTTCGTACCAAACGATGCTCACGGTCGTTTCCTAAAATATCCCATTTGGTATATATTGTTTGCAGTCAAAAATAAAAACGGAAATGGAACATAATATATTATTCAAAATACAAATAATTCCTCATTCGACTTTTGTCGGAAAACTCAACCTATTTTGAAAAAGAAATACCAAGGTACCGGTTGACCTGTTGTTTAATTATGGTCGCAAAGTGTTATATATAAAGCAATACGTCTTCTTGGAATACGTGCGATTCAAAATGTCAGATGTACCAGCAACAAAGAAAACATATGATAACCTGAAGTCCTTCGTTTAATGCATTTTCATCAATTATTAAAAACAAATGAACTTCAATGTGTTGACAATCTGTGCTTAGTATGTTTGTAAAGTTTCAGCACTCAGCACTCGATCATATATTGGAGATAAAACAAATAGGTCGATAAGTTTGGACGTCAAACGTAAGTTAACGTTCAAAATGCATTTCTGACAAAGTGACGACACTGATTATTACTCTTTAACCAATGATAATTTAGCATTTTTGATTGTTAACTGAATTGAACAAAATCTTCCCAACAGGCGATATTTTGTTCCGTTATATAGTGGGGTTAGGTGCCGTTGCATGCATTGATATTCAAAGAGGAGCAACTTGTGCAATTTTTGTTTCAATTTTGTTGAAAGACAGTCGAGTATTTTAGGCAGATCTATGACACATTAAGCGATAACAGTCTGGAGCTTTTCTTAAAGACTAACTCGATACATACAAAATGTATTGACATGTTGAATATGCTTATCAGTAGTTGTTATTACTAAACATCAGACGGCATATGGGCTACATTTGTCCCGTTTATTGTAGAAAAAGTATTACTCTGCTGTATTACTCTGCTCCCGAATTGGAAGTAAAATACGGTTTTATAGTTTCAATAAAGAGGATGAAAGTACAGCACGGCGGAAGTAGAATCATATGAGGTTTATATGGGGGATAACTTATAATAATGATCAGGAAAATATAATACAAATCATTGAGTAGTATAAATCCCTAACTAAAACAATAATTATCAGATTGAACAATTATCTCTTTTGGTGTCAAAACTCCAATTACATTAAAAAACAATCTTTAGTTTGGAAATTTTAACTTTAACTTCTATCTCTGACCTTAAACTTTGAGGTAGGGAGACGGGTTTACACGTTAAACATTATGTTATGATGTTACATATGTGCCCAGTTATAATAAAATGCCATACATATATGGCAAAGCTATAAGTCCAATCCGTGTTTTATTCAAATTGTACTTTGACCCCTAAGTGTGACCTTGTCCTTTGATGTAAGAAAACGCGTTTTATATGCGACACGCGTCTCGTGATGATGGACTTTTAGATGGGTGAGTTATTTTAAAATTGCATGATGAATGACAAAGTTACATTCCGGACAATCTGTTATAAAAGAAGTGGATTTTAACAAGAATTCCTCTCCTGGTATATTTTTTGAAGTTTCATTGTTTGCTATATTAATATGGTTTACATTTATTCCAAGTTATTAACATCGTCGAATATCAACGTTTCTATGCCGTTTAATCCTATAATAACTCTTACACACCTAATAGATCAACAGTTGGTAACCGATGATAAGTTTTGTAATAATACATTAATATATGGTTAAGATATGGATGAGGCAGGAATGCTCCAGTTGTCAACCTTTGACCTCTACGCATTACTTTGACTTTCTATATGAGATGAGATGGTGTATCCTGCGACACATCTGAAAAAGATGAATTAGAGAAAATTTAAACAGAGGCAGCTCGTATATCATCTGGTTGTACTCGATAAGTCTCACTGGAAGATCTTTATAATGAGATATGTTGGGAAACTCTCAGTCAAAAACGACGTAAGCACAAGTTAATATGAATGTATAAAATGCAGTTTAGAGAAGCACATGACTATTTACAGTCACTTCTACCTGACACAATCGGAGCATCTAGCAAATACCCGCTTAGAAATGCGTCTCATTTCCAGTCCATTTATGCTCGAACTGCATCGTATTCACATTCATTTCTACCATCTACAGTATCCAATTGGAATCGTCTACCAGAAGAGTTAAGAAATGCTGAATCGATTAATTCATTTAAAAAAAAAAAATAAAAAAAAATAGTGATCGACCAATTCAAATCCATTGTTTTCTTATGGAAAGAGACGCTCTCAAATTGTACACACAAGCATTAGAACTAATTGTAGTGCACTAAATGAACATCTCTTCATGCGTAACGTAGTTGCATCGCCTCTAAGTCGATGCGGACTAAGGGAATCATCATTTCAGTATTTCCTTGAATGCCAGCTTTATATTAATATCCGTGCAGAACTTCTGAACACTATATCTATTAATTCCGTCCACTCTGTCCAAACGATCTTATATTGAGATAGCATTCTGAATTATCAAACTAATACCAATATCGCTGATGCAGTACACAAATATATTATCGATATTAAACGATTTGAAACATAGTTTTGCAACAGAACTTCTCTAGAACTTCATTTCTCTAATTAAGTCTCTTCCGACATGTATATAGATTGTTTATATTATACTAATTTGAACTATTGCTGTCAACGTATACATGTATCTATCTTAAAAAATTCTTCTCAATATATTCTTCTTTTCTCATTTTACTACTATATCTCCTCTTATCAAACTAATTTCATTGTCATTATATGTATTAGTAAACCAATAATGTTCGCTTGAAAACATGCAACTAAATATAACCCTTATTCAGAAGAACCATATTAGACGAAGTCCTCCGTTTTTATCCAAATCAAACGTGTTTGTATACGAATGTTGTACGTTTCATGTGTAAATGCATCTTGTTTGAAATAAATACGTTTAAACTAATTAAATTTATAATCCATCAAAAGATGGCAAAATTATAGCTGCGACATGTAAAGTGAGACTTCTATGTGATGCCTTCTTCGAATGTGGTTGGCAATACAAATTTGAATATCACATTTAAACAATCCGATTAACCACCCGCATGCGTCCCTAATGAGTAGAATATATAAATTTATTTTATCGTGTCACTTTGGTTGTTTATTTTGGTAATGCATGTATGTGTCGTAGATCATATGGTATTAACAGTTCTTCTTAAGAAGGAGGAATGCGTTACGGGAGCTGACTA
Organism: Dreissena rostriformis; assembly: GCA_007657795.1. Taxonomy (NCBI): domain Eukaryota; kingdom Metazoa; phylum Mollusca; class Bivalvia; order Myida; family Dreissenidae; genus Dreissena; species Dreissena rostriformis. The sequence goes on along the minus strand of VMBQ01000125.1, from coordinate 86,971 downwards.
CGTGTACGCGATGTTAGTTATAACTGACTGATATATCTATTGTTCGGTTAAACAATCTGCCTTTGTTATTATAAATGCGGCCAACTGTGCGAAATTTAATTATAGTTAAGGTTTGTTTTGCTGGAGTAGTTACGGGGAAATCTTAAACATAAATTGTATCAGAGTATGTTACACGTTTTAAATAAGTCTTGCTAATTAAATGATGGCTAATTATTATTTGAAGAAAGTAATTTTAAACAAAACATGGATTTAAAGATAATATTTTCGGATTATTCACTAACTGAGCTTTCTATTTTTCACCTCAATTTAGCTTGCAATAAATTACGCATTGATAATTAGCTTGAAACGCAAGTACCTCGTGTAAAAGGTACGAGTCACGTGTGTGAACCCGTTTGAGTCTGGAACAAGTGGGAATGATTGTTTGTGGTTAGGTTGTGATATGCTCGGGGTTGTTTGAATGAAAATGCTGTATGTGCACAAAGACGGTTTTCTAAGCTTTTGGTTTTGTAACTTGAAATGGAAATGATGTGTTCAACTGACAGACCATCAAACAGTGGTCACCTGACTAAAGCAGCCACCTGCATAAGGCAGCAAGGTTGACTACATCCCTTGACTGGCTACTGTACACAGTTGTTACTATAATACCATATCACAAAAAGAAGTCTGTGCCACATTTCAGCGCTAGAAAATGGTGCCGTTCAATGGGAAATCATGCGCTACTAATGAAGTCAAAATCGATGTGAAAGATGAATAAAATAACAACGTGTTATTTCAGTGGTATATATCTTATAGACGTAAACACATGCGAGCGTATGATGAAAAATATCGATCACATAATCCGCTTTGGTTTTAATGGTGTAATTGATATATAATGATAACCCGGAGACATTACCGGTATTCCAATAGTCGAGTTACCATACGATTGGCATTAGTAAATTGACCAAGTGTTTAACTTAAATGTGCTGTTAATTTGTTTTTGAAAAGAGTTTTTAGTTAAAGCATTCTTTTTGTGTTTACCTATTTTACCTTTGTTTTGGTAATATAATATACGAACAAGTAAATAGATTTGTTTAAACAAAGACTTTTCTGACAGATGTATATATTTTATTGCATATCAGCATGTGCGTTTAATTATTAATATGAGTTATATTATTAGTATTTACAGTAAACAATGTTGTTTTCGCGGTTTATTAAGATATACATTTTAATATACGTTTCGGGTATGTTAAGTCATTGTTCAATTGCAAAGATGTGATTTTTTTTAGATCATCGTGTCACCATTGAAAATTGTTTGCATCCTTGATGCGTTCACTTAGTACAATTCTTCTTATCAGCAATTTTCGTTTGGAAGAAGTTAATCAGATGTATGGCTTTAAATTTAAGGGAGACATACCATTCAGGTACGCGATGTTTGATAAAACGTAATGTCTTGCGCAATTGATCAACTATATAAATGTCAATATGTAAAAGAATATAACATCCGATATATAAAACGTAATGTCTTGCGCAATTGATCAACTATATACATGTCAGTATGTAAAAGAATATAACATCCGATTATCTAATGCTTCTTGTTTTTAATTAACACGTTTACGTTTTGTAACAGAATATGGCTTCTCCCGACTTTTACAAATATTTTGTATATTTTTAAAAAATACAATATTTTTACGAAGTGTTTTGCAGTTTAACCTTTTGATCTCAACATAGGACCATGGCTTTATAAAATGCCATCACATTATTAATAGTTGCACAATGTTTGCGATAGGTTAACAGCCAATGAAATTAATTTTGAAATCATTAAATGTTTGTCAAAGTAAAAGCTGTGATAAGTCATAGTTTAATAGTAACGGAAAAGTAAATTTGAACATTCACCACAAAGTTGAATGTGTGTGTAAATGCATTTTAAAATAATTGTGAATCGCGAAGTAATATTTTCTATCAAGTAGTTTAGTATGGGCAAATGTCTTCTTATTGTCGTGCATACTATTTATCTAGACTAATCACGTGTTAATATAAAAAAAAATATTAAGAAATTCGATTTATTACGCATACGTCACAGTTAAAAGTGTAAATGTAAAACCGAGTTTAAAAAATGTGTATAACACATTTTGCAAATAAGGCAACAAATATATTATGTATTTTATTACACGAGAAAAAAGAACCTATTTTGCCAATCATTTCCTACATTAAGGTAATATCATTTCCTAATTGATTGTGCTACATACCATTTTCCCCGTCAAATGTCGTCCGGTAGACGAACATTTGAGAGAAAGGTGTATTTCGCCAACCTAGAGTCAAGATAAGGATAAAGAGTTCTCTGATAACTTTTCCATATCCTTTGCAAAATAATAAACTTGTTTTAAATCAGTATCATTATATCAAAGATGTAACTCAAAGACGTTTTCCATTTCTGGACACGCAAAATTTCATTATTTTACCGTAGATCATATCATTTATTTCTAATTAGGGATACATAGCATTTCTTTCTATAATGCATTTTTTAAGAGTAAATGTTAATATTCAATAAAACATTACAAATTAAATAAATATTATTGATAAAATTGTTATCTTATAATGTGAACATATAGGTTTAACAAGTATCGAATTAAGAAAGTTTAAATAAAAATTGAGTTAATCCGTGAAAACACAATAATTAGGTCGCATTGAAACAGATTCTAACGTAAGCACGATATATGAAAAGAATTTGATCAGTATATGCGAAATTCGACGCCGCTAGGTACATGTCAGCAGTAAACATTATAAATAAAATGATAAACAATGTTGATCTGACAGATACTTTCATACCGCCCTTATCGGTGTTTAATATCAACGTTAAGTCGTGCGATTCTATGCTGTGGCATTGTTTGTTTTAATTATATCGGTTTCTTGGGACTTTTATAATTAAACATAAGACGTTGGTTGACATAAGGCAAATACTTAACAACTGGTTTCACTTTTAATGAAATGTGAATTATGTGAATTATAAATCTAAAGAAATGGTTCATATTTTGATATATATGTGGTAACACTTCATATGGAAATGAAATGTTAAATAGGAAGCAATAAAATGGTACGTTTCCTATTAATGTGTTGTCTTGTGTGCATTAGTCACACCCCTATTTATACATATATTAGGCAACATACGTGGCGATAATTGTTGACGCCAACCAAAATAAAGTGTTCTATGCACTGCTGAATTATTTTTAAACTAAATCGAAATACCACGACAGTGCTGGTACTGTGTTTGCATGTAAATGGGAAATGATGCATGGTATTGAAATCCTAATCGATGTTAACGAGAATAGTCTGTCAACATGTTATGTCAATGGTAAATTACAAGGAAGGAACACGAGCCGTCCCTTGACATTTCCTGGTAATTGAACTCGGCAAGTAACATTAAACGATGATTCCGACACATGTGTGAAGTTTCAATTAAATGGGAACAGAAACAGTACAAACAGTGATATGGAGGTTTTGCGCGTTAACCTAAACCAGCGAATTACACAGACGCCGACGCTGACATTTGAGTGAATATCTCAGATTAGTCGGTGAATAGTGGGTATAAAATGTACTGACTTTGTAGGACTCTAGAGCACGATCTTCGCCATGATGTGTAATTTCAAGTTTATTTGTTTCGACAACCCTCTTATTTTCTTCATTCTACAGTTGCAAGTTGTGTTTTGGGATTGGTGTGTTGTTGACGATCTTTATTCTAAATTAACAATGTTCGCGAGGACACACAGTGAGAAGTTGTTTTCATAATTGATGCAATTTAGTAGTTCTGTCAGAGACTGAATTCATCTGTCATGGGCTTTACAGTTAATAACATGTAACACACTACAAATAATGAACATTGTTTATAAGCAGAATTGATTATTACTAAAGATTGCAATCATAGTTTTGTTTTGTCCAAACTGGCAGTTCCATGATGTGATTTTGCGCTTCATGGGTAGGTCGAAAGTGTGACTTTTGATCTCACGTACGCATGAACGCAGTCAATATTAACCCCCATTCTTCATTATATCTATGAGTATTTAAGAGCCAATTTTAAACAAAAATTGTCTCGTCGGGTTAAGAGAATTAAAATCCCAGTTTTGTAGATAAGCTGTGACGATGTTTCAGATGATTCTTGCTATTTCGACGAACAATATTGACCAAGGCGGAGTATGTAAATGTAAACATATTTTGTTGTGAATAAGGAGGACATTTGCATTCTTTCGATTACATGACAGCCTGTCAAATTATGTTTTTCTTATGCAATCCAAAATGCTTAATTTCCACATACATTTACTGAAAACAGAAGTAAATCTTATTGAATTATGGCCAAGCCCTCTGTTGTCTATTGTTGTGCCATAAATATGGTATTTACGTTAGCGATCAGCAATTTAAGACACCATTAACTTTTTATCACGAATCCAAGCCATGTAATGATGTAACGAGGACAAATAGAAATCTTAAACCGACACCTTTAAGCAGTGTGGTAAGTTCAATGCCTCAGCTGTTGTTCACGTTGAACTGTACGCGACAAGTACAAAAATGGACTGGCATCCTTGCATAAGGTTTGCCAAGCAAGGTGACAGCGCCAGAAAGTAAAGTGTCTCAATAATGTAGTCTTAAGCAAGCTTATGTATCACTCGTTAACTCGTGAATATATCTGTTATCAGGTTTTGAAGATGAAAGTATGGGGCATTGGCGCTGTAAGCACGTATGTTTTCTTAACGATCTGGGTATTAATGGTCCGTATTAACTTTTTATGGACAAGATCTATCCTCAACAATTATTCGAAGTATGTGATTTCAGCATCTAAAATGCTTCTTCTTAATTTAAACGTGTGTATTTGTTAGACAGTGTGACGTCGTGACGAAGTATTATGGTTTCTTTACGAAATATTAATTTAAATAATGTATTCGTGTCCTTATTCGAGAAAAAGTTTGAAAAGTAGTTAAAAAAATTAAAAACTTAAATTTAATCTGCCTTTGCAATGTTTACGTAATAAGGTTATCGAAAAACACAGCAATAAAGGTATATAATAAATCTATCAAATATTTCATCAGTATTAATATTAAGCAAAGTGACTAAAATATTTAAAACACAAAAGACCCAACGTCGTAACTATAAATTACCCAGACGGCACCTGACTTCCGGTTAAAAAAGGCACACTCATTTCAAGTGCCGTATCATTTTCTCTTACAGATTTCAAGAGTTCTATGGATGTCTAAATTTGTTTTGAGCAATCTATGGGTGCACATATGACACGGTGTTATAAATGAATCGTTGCCGGTAACAATATTGAAAACATACTACTCTACTGTGCGTCTATCCACATGATATGTGCACTTGTTAGGTTGTTCTGTTCTAACTTAATTTTGTCAAGTGAAAACTTTACTTTATTTTGAGAAAGCAGCGTTATACTAGTATTATGTACATTTGTCACGGTGTTATGTGATTGTTACATTAAAACATATTGTGTTGTGGGCTTGCCATTTTGTTTTGTACTTACTTTATTTTATCATATACATATACACACATCGTATGTTTCTTTGCATGTGCTATTACATTACATCAGGTTATTGTAGACTAACTTCAAATTCGCATTTAAAACATATTTTGTTCTGTGTACATGTATCGACAGTCAGTTGCTGTTACTCAAGTCTTTGGAGTTTTCACGATAATTCTTCAATAATAAGTAATTCATTGTACACTATTGACAAGTATATTTCATTTTAACGATAGTGAATGCCACACATATGCCACGATAATTAGCGATCCTATTGTATGCTACTAAAATAGTTCACTTAAGTTATTGTAGACAGTGGAACCAGTGCCTCCTATATGTCCGCTGTGGGCGCACGCAAACCGTAAAAACGGTCCATAACGTATAGCATGATTACTATCTATGATCGAGGATGATAAATTGCACCATCCCTCCTGATCAAATAACATGTCATAACGTGAATCTTTTATGAATTGTGTTTTCATGACTTCTTTGCTTGTCTATATATCTCCATGGCAATAACAAGAGCAGGCAGTTTTAGTAACGGATTGTTTTACCTCGCTTACACTTAATCTCAGTCTCGTACGATCTGTACTATGACTTAATTGTTATAAGAAATTGATGAAGGCAAAACAAAAACAAAAAAGATATGTGAAATATGCTTTGTGCAACTCATTAAATGGGCTGTGACGGTTCGAGTACACGCGAAGTAGTTTTTTGATCCATATTTTATCACGTGTGTTTATCTGCATATAAATGAAAGCTAAAATTGTCATTAAGTTTAGTATACCATCTACTTATTGTAGTACATAAAGAAGTACATACAGTATATACATGTAAGCTAATATGTTTGTTATGTTAAAGATGCCAGTAACTTATCAATGTAGTCCATGAAAAAACACATGTAGTAGTATATATTTACTTATTTATGTAGTACATACAGTAAAACATGAAGTAGAACATTAATTACATTTGTAGTATTTCTTTAAACCGTATTTTATCACGCGTTTGTGCCTATAAATGAAAGCTACCATTATGGTTAAGTTTAATATACAATTTACTTATTAATGTAGTACATAAAGAAGGACACGAAGAAGTACATATTTACGTTTTAATGTAGTACATTAAGTAGTACATAAAGTAGAACATTTATTACATTTCCAGTATTTCTTTAAACCGTTTTTTATCGCGCGTGTGTATCTTCCTATAAATAAAAGATTAAATGTTTGTTAATTTTTAAATACTTTTTACTTATTAATGTAGTACATTAAGAAGTACATGAAGTAGTACATATTTACTTATTACTGTAGTACATAAAATAGTACTTAACGTAGAACATCAATAACATTTGCAGTATTTTTTAAACCGTATTTTATCACGCGTGTGTTTCTGCCTGTAAATGAAAGCTAAAATTTGTTAAGATTAATATACCATTTACTTATAAATGTAGTACATAAAGTAGTACATAAAGTAGTACCTATTTACTTCTTAACGTAGTTCATAAAGTAAAACATAAAGAAGTACATAAAGTAAAATATTAAGTACATTTGCAGTAGTTCTTTAAACCGTATTTTATAACGCGTATATATCTGCCTATAAAGGAAAGTCAGCATTTTTGTTAAGTTTAAGATACCATTAACTTAATAATGTAGAACATACAGAAATACATAAATTATTATATATTAACTTATTAATGTAGTACATAAAGTAGTTTTAAAGTAGTACATAAAGTAAAACATAAAATACATATGCAGCAGTTCTTTTCAACATTTTGTTAAGTTTAATAAACCATTCACTTATTAAAGTTGTGAATACATTTCGAAATAAAACATATTCGCTCGATTGATATTCAAGAGAAACTGGTAAATTTAAGGGTGTAAACAGACCTTCTTTTTTTGCGTACTTGCGAACTTCCGCAGTGTATAGAATTGTAATTTCAACTACATTTCAGTAGCTCATGGTTTAAATTTACAGTGAGTGCAGGTTTGATTAGTAAATGTGCGAGTGTAAGCTATCCCGCATTGTAAACTTGCTAGGCGTGTTATTTTATGATAAACAATCGTAATTTCGCCTTGTAGTTAAAATATAGCTTTATCGCTTCCATTTATTTGCGCGTTCAGTGTTAAATGTATTCTTAACTTACCTGATAGGTTAATCGAATATTTGTCCGTTACAATACTACATTTGTGAAAAGAAGCAGACATTTTAGTGCAAATACCATGAAAATAGGAAGTGTGCTGGTAACCGGGGCAATTGGGGGTTAGGCCTGGAGTTTGTGAGTTTTTAGCCCTTCCAACCCCACCAAAACACGTGATCGCTGCATTTAGAAATCCGGATGAGGCTAAGGTATGGATTCGATGAGAATCACTTGCTATGGCAAACACATGTTTTATGCGTTGTGTTGTTCCGATATTAATTAGTTTAAAAACGGTTTCATTCGATTGATATTGTAATCGAGTCAAAGTTACTATATTGAATGTATTAGTAGAAGTAGTAGAAGTAGTAATGAGGGTACATGTGCGGTTTGGTAATATCAATAATAACTAATATATCAGTATAAACATTGTCGTTACTGCTAAGTAGTCTTTTTATCATTAATTTCCGTTGACAGTTTAAAGCAAATATTTTCCACAAAAATAACGAGGATACTTTTATATTAAAACCCCTTACAAAATTAACATACCTTATATTCATTCCATACCTTATATACGGTATATACATAACATACCTTCTATGCATATCATACCTTACTCATTAATTACACATTTTACATATCATACATGCATTAGACACACTCTGTTCTTGACAGCCTTTGTTGTGATCGTCAGTATACAGTCCAACATGTATACAGCAGCCAGTCAAGGGAAGTTGTCAAAGTGGCTGCTGTAGACAGGTAACGCTATATTCAGGTGACCTCATTTTAGACAGTTGGTCAGCTGATAGAATCATTCTTATTAAAAAAAAAACACAAAAGCTTAGACAATTTGATATATGCACACACATCATTTAAAACATTTACATTCAAACAACACAATCTTAACACAACTTATCTTCAATATGTAAAATATTTGTTTGTTTTTTACACACATTTTTACCACATACATTTATTCTCACTTTTAACAAACTCAAAAAGTTTGACACACTTTACCAGTTTCTCCAATGTGAGTTTCTTGCGTTCAAGCTCATTGTTTATCTCAAATCTATGTTATTTGTTTACGCTATTACGTCGAATGTGAGAGACAACAACTCGCTTAACACGGGTAAACAATGGCTTCAGGTGTGAAATATACTTGCCATTTGCCGCTTACGGCAGGTGACCGTCATACCCAGGCGTATTAAAAACTGATTTTCGCATGAGGAAATGAAGACTGGCCGCTTACGCCAGGTGATCGCTATACGCAGGTGACCGCTGAGTCTGGTTGGACTATACAACTGTTTGTTTAATGAAAATTGGTCCGGATATTGAAACGTTTCAGTAGTGTTTTTTGTTCAAGAAGTATTTAAGAACAAGTACGACAGACATACAACGCCTACAAAAAATAGCCATACGATTTTGCCATGTCAGCTTAATGTAAAGTCTTATAGCATGATATTTGGATCAAAAGGGAGGAAAATGTGTTTCGTACTTTTCCGGTTTACACAGTTTTAAGTTTTCTTTGTTTTTTCCGAGATTTGTTTACACATTATTGCGGGTCGCCATTGAAATTTCTGTTCATAATCCGTAAAAGTTAGTATGTGTGCCTTTATGTATTAAACACGTTTGGATTATTTGTTTTAGTGAGAAAATGGGAAGATATTAAGAACATACATAGCTCCTTCCAAATGAGTATTGACTTCCTTAACGATTGTTGACACTTTCTGTTTAGGTTCATAAACATGTTCAGAATACAATATGTTGTATATGTGTTCTTATTTATTAGACATTTCACTTATCAAATTGCATAACTACATGTTTTTCTGTTTAGGACCTGCATGATCTGACGAGAAACACACCAATCTCACCATCGTCAAAATTGGTTCGTGTTTAGATTCGTGTGTGATTATGAAATTATGTCTAGGGTTAGTGTCCCTCATCCTCTTTTCAGACTAAGACAGTTGTCATTTACTGGCCTAACTATGTGCACCATTACCGCCATTATATGAATGAACTATTATCAAAACGGATTATCAAAACTTCCAATTATTCAAAAACTACATGTTTGTTATACCAAAATGATGCCAAGTGAAGATGGGGCATTTATATTCCTTTTTAAATCTGTATTGCTACTTTAGGAGGATCGATGTTAATTTACTATTTCTACATACTGACTCACACAAAACATGAACCTCATCCTATTTACCTTTCCTATGGATGACTTAACAGAAAACAAATACGACCTTAGGTGTTATATGGTTTTATTTTAAAGCGGCTACGTCACATATTGGGAAAAGTGAGCAAAACATAAACATTAAGTTCCCAACACCATGTTTAACGATAACAACGTATTCCTTGAGACCAATTTCAAAACTCCTTGGTAGCTTTATTACTTCTCGTAGGTGATTGTGACAACAACAATACCAAGTAGGCGAATCTGGCCAATCAAACATTTATTTTCGAATATATTTGCAAAAGGTAGATTCGACAAGGAGTTCGTATAGTAAATTATACTTTCGGCGCGGGTATAGCATCCATCTATAAAGCCCGGGTTCAATCCCTAGTTGCGAGAATATTCAAATACACACCAAATAGTCTTAGTAAATAGCAGAAATGAAAGGTCGTTTAGTTGGATATCTGTTTATATTTTTGTTAAGAATGTTTAAATAAAGTTCATGAGTATCGTAGTATAAAATTACAAACTTGGTTATCATGTATATTTATATGTTTGTATACATACATGCATATACTTGAAGATATGATGGGTACCTAGTAGACATTAATCAAGATACTCGTGTTGTATTTAAGATCTGAATGCCACAGACCATCTCGAAGGTGAAGTCAAAAAGGTCGAGGCAACACTAGGAGGAAGCGGTTTGAATGTTTTCATTTATGCTGGGATAGCTAGCATGGATAATCTTGAGACTGTAACTGCCGAGAGAATGATGGCACTCTTTCGGATCAACGCCGTCGGCCCTCTCGTGGTTACCAATGTAACCAGATCAAATAAGTGAAGTTATGCGCAGAGGTTTTTTAAACACCGTAGTTCAAATTCGGTTTTGATAAAGCAAAATAGGCAATGTAGGTAAAACCGAGACCCAACGCCAAGGTCGTGAAGTTTTATGTTAATGACATATGCACAATTTAAACCATCTACAACAATGGCCATACGACAGAGCTCCATACCAAATAGCAAAGACACAGCATTATATATTTCAATAATTTTTCGTTAACTTTTTTCTTTGATACACCTTCTAGAATAAAATAAAAACCCAGGGTACAGAACCATTTGATAGCCCCCAGGGCGAATTTAACGAACACTGAAAATGCCACTTTGCTTCTTAATAAAACACGGCAACATCATCTATCAGCAACTATGTCAGTGGACTCATTTTACGTTTACCAAATGAATGCTTAAATTGTCACATTAGACTCGAATTTTGATAGGCGTTCTTGCCATATCTTCGAAAGGCGGCTGCGAGTGGTGGGGAGGGCGTTTCCATCAACAAGGCGGCAGTCTGTAATGTCAGCTCCGGTGTCGGGTCCGTTGGCGAAAACGACTCAGGTGGCTCCTTTGCGTACAGAACATCCAAGGTATGTGGACGCAGTCTCAATACTGCACTTCACGTAGGCTGTACATACACCTTATGTTTTGGAACTATAAAAGCTGTCATGTAACAATGTTATTGCATAGCAGCATTTTCGAACTAGACAATATTTATCATCCGTAAAGTGGTACAGGCAAACATACATCAAAAGTCATAAACAGCCGAATAGAATGTGACAATATATTACAAATAAGCACTTATTTTCCATCGTTGTTAATAGAAAACAAGTTGCGGGTCGTTGTAGAATTACTGATAAATAAACATGTTGCCAAAGCGTATGACGTTTCTAATAAGATTGTATTAATATATAAGCCGCGTCATGCCACAAAATGTTTCAAACGCGATATGCGGCCAGCGTATCTCCAGACCAGCCTGCGCAATCGCCCAATCTGGTCGGGAGCTACGCTGTCCGCTATATGGATTCGTGGTCGTATTAGTGGACCTCATATGGCATAAGACCTATTTTCGCATGACGTGGATCATACGCAATCGAACGAAGAAATATATTTTAATCTGCTTTTTCCAACAAAATTCCTTAATATTGTACAAATATGTTTAAGAGCATTGCTATAGATTTTGAATAAAACTTTTAACAAAATCCGTGAACCTATTAAACTCGAAAAGTCTTGATGTCCACAGGCTGGGCTAAATATGATAACGAAGAACATGGGCATTGAACTCAAGAAAGACGGAATTCTTGCGGTCGGTATCCACGAAAACCGTCATGGGAGGTCCAAAGGCAACCATGGACACGGACGTGATGGCGAAGAAGCTCATGGACCTTATGGGAACCTTCACCTCGGACGAGTTCACTGGGAAATTGTATCATTTTAGTGGGAGAGTTATGCAGTTTTGAGTTTTACGAACGAGTATGAAATGTGCCTTTGGAATCAACTATGACGGCTGATATTAAAAAATATGCAGGAATTATTTCATGTACCGTTTTAATGGTTTAAGACAAAAACAAATGAATATTTCGTGTGTTTTTCTTACATTTTACATGCTGTGACATTAAATGATAGATGCATTTGAAATTAAAATTAAAAGTTCTAAATTATATGAATTGGAAATTTGAATTCACCTCAAAGTATATCAGGTATTCGCTCGACTTCTTCTAAATACAACAGAAGTGATTATAAACGTTAAACCGAAGACAATGATATTTGAACTCGATGATATGGATTTAGCATATCGATTCCCTTATTTTCTAATGGTTACATAGCAACGGTTTTACAATAATTTATTTGGCACATACGAGTTATAACGACAACGGGATTGGGAAGGAAGAGCAACTATCGTTCGATAAGAGGGCGTTCACGTTTGATCTTTTCAAATTACAGTGGTAAGCTCTTTATCTTATAAAGATATAACGTCGGTGACATTATATAAGCGGTTTACAGGACTTATAATAGATAAGAATATGATGCTTTAAAAATTAATCACATGGCACACGAAGGAAAAGGTGTTTGTTTACTGGGGTTTATAATTTTAAAAACACAAACATATGACAAGTCATAAACCTTTTGTTTCCGACGATTGGTCAATTAGTTATATACGGCTTTGGGTATTTTCTAGAAAACATGTACATGATTTCTACAACATACAATTAAATATACCCGTGGACAAGCATTGAAGCATGAAACGGGACTGGATCATTAATGATTCTATATGAACGTCAAATGTGAGTTCGCCCCTTCTACTCCTGCCGACATCACAGACGTGAACAACAGTGTGAGATATTTGCTGATACTCGGGAACATGGGTGAACATGATTCAACCCGCGTTTTTTTTACGAGTTTGTCTAGGTTCGCCATCCACACCTTGGCTTGTTGTTTTATTGCGCCCTTATAATACTCGACAAGTTCAGAAACAGATTCATGGCTTGATTCGTCGATGTTTCGCTGTAGCATACAGCGCGCTAAACTTGAATGTATTATAATATAAATATGTATCTATTTATTAGGGGTTTTAAACCGATGTTTGGAGTTCTTAACCATACACCACAGCTTTTATCAATTCTTGGAAGAAGCAGCAATAAGACACATATATAAAATTGCAGACAGAAATAACCTTTAATGTTATTATGTATGTACAATTCTATCTATGTGGTCATAATGGAAATTCGTGGCCATGTTTGATTTAATTCAAAGTATGAACATTATGTTTGCATATGTCTTATTGGAAACTAAATAAATACAGTCAATTTTTTTTACATGCCTTCCGATCAAAGTATTTGCAGTTTTCAATAATTCCAATTATAGCCTTCGTTGGCTTATATTGTAGAAGCCATTTTTAATTTTGTTAAAAAATGACATAACGTTTTTATATCTTTTTAAACACGTGTTTCACTAATACAGCTATGAGGCAACTGAACAGGTTGGCCAACACAGAACGAAACAGCGGAATGACGTGATTCCTCTGTCATATAGGGATTACTTAAACCGTTCAAATACCACCAACATATATATCCATACAATTATATTTTGGTTAATATAATATATCTTTATATGAGGTCGTTGGCGAGTTGTTATGTTTATTTTATCAGATATACAGAATTATTTAGTTCGATAGCATATTCCATTTTAAAAATAGTTGTTCATTTTATTAATGACTTAATTAACTCAAGGTAACTGACAACCTCATCTGTTTAACTGGACGAATTAGTTTAACAGATGTCTTAAATATACATGTACATAAATACATATTGTTTTAGTTAATTAATCGAAGTGTATAATGACCCTGTAATTCCATAAAAGGATCATATAACGTCTTATCGTACGGCATTCAGACTATAGCTTTTGTCCCACCCGATGACAATCTTTTGATAGGATATGGCACCCTTCAATTACGCATATATATAAATATATTTCAATTAGCCTCGATCTATCAAGTTATATGAATAAACTTTCTGTTCTGTTCTGTTCTGTTCTATAAAAACCGGGCTAAATGTATGTGCACTCCGCACAGTCTTATCTGGAACGAAGATTACCACCTAGAGTGGATTTTCGTTAAGAATGGACCTCCTTTAAACAAAAAATTCCAAAAATGCGGAAAATGTCGGTACGGTAAGCATGTGCGGACTGCACATGCTAATCTGGGATGAAATTTGCCCACATGCATTCAGCCCAGTGTTCCCAGTATGCGGCTCCGTCAATATTTAAATACTGGGAAACAACTTCGAAAAAACAACTGCAATGCTAGTGAGCAGTTGCTCCCCTTTGAACGCGGAGTGTTTGAAAGGAACTGTTGATCGTTGTCAGTTTTTGTGTTAGAATTATTGTTCAAAGCCTCTATAACGCTCCAAATCATAAAACGTGTCGTAATATATTTCGAAAAATAAAGTCAAAATTTAAAAACAAAAATCAGTGTTCTTTATAGCAATAGCCAAAATTTCAACGTTAGATGTGCTCTGGTAAAATAGATTTAACAAGATATAAAATGCTCTTTTTTTTTGTGTGACACAATAAATTCCATTTTAATTTCACGCAACGATATCTATTCATACGACACACGAACACTAAATTGGTACATGAAAATCCGTTGAATAGATTGTACCACACAAAATAAAAAAGAGCATTTTGTATCGTGTAAAATCTATGTGACCAGTGCACATTTAGCGTTGAAATTTTGGCTATTGCTATAAGGAACACTGTTTATGTATATGTTAACTTTATTTTACAAAATATATTGCGAAAATTTCGTTGTTTTTAGCGTTATAGAGGATTGAAGTAGTGCTGATATATGTTTAAAAACAAATTCCGTGTTTAAGACGTCAGCATTGGAATTATAAAAGTTCAAATGAAGACTTTCTGTGCTAATCTCGAATAAAATGCTTGATGAAAATGCTTTATTATACAGAATGTATTATTTTTCAACCAGGAATGAGTATTGGCTGAATTAACAATACATATTAAATTTGAACAGGCACTATTACGCTGAGTATTAACCCTTTGCATGCTGGGAAATTTGTCGTCTGCTAAAATGTCGTCTGCTGAATTTCTAAAATTAGCATTTTCTTCGAATTTTTTTCTAAGACCACTATCAGAATAGCAAACAGTTGGGATCCTGATGAGACGCCACGTTCTGTGGCGTCTCATCAAGATCCAAACTGTTTGCAAAGGCCTTCAAAATCCGGTTCCAGCGCTCAAAGGGTTAAATAACATTTATGATAAAGGGTACAACGCTGTTTTGCATAATAATACGCACACTCAGAAATTCGATAACTGTAACACAAAGTGATTGATATTAATACGTATACGAAAATTATTCTGATGGAATTATTAACCTATATATTTATTCTGCCGAAGTAAGGGTTCTAGTTTGTTTGTTTTGTGGCAGAATAAATGTGTTAATTTATGTCTAGCCTTTTGATGTTTTAGCTGTAGTTTTGTAGAACACGTAGTGGTTATGCCTGGAAAACTACGTCTTGATTTGCGACGTTCTTAATAATTCAGCGACAAACTCCATTAGTTCCCACTTTAAAAAAAAAGCAAAAAAGTTGTTTTTATATTTCTTTTTCAATAAACAACTTTACATAATAAATGATGAAAATATTAGATTCTAAGACAAGAATGGAAATCAAAGAAAGGTTGTATTATCTTGATTTTAATTAACATCTAATATGTATTGCACTGTAATAAGTACCTGTATTTATTTCTATACCTAGTGTTTCCATAAATATTTTTTTTTAAGTAGCATTACAATGAATTGCATAATGAATAAGTGTTTTGTAAATAATACATAACCGTACAATCAAAGAAAGGAAGAATATGGTAAACACATCAACAGTAATAAACTAATATTTTATATATCAAACAATATAAACTTAACAATTTGATATTAAGGGACGAGCAGACTAGTACACATTTATGTTTTGATGAATGAAATCGATTAGATCAAGGGGGATACATATACTGATATATACGTTTGTATCGAATTTAGTGCCTCTTGTGCAGTTTTTTGTTCAATTCCGTGGCCGACTTTCATACAGAAAAAACAGCAAGATTTCAAATTTCGACATGAAAATAGCTTTACATTCGCGAAAATAATAGTTTTTACCGTCGAAAATTAGTCGGAAATTTTAAAACATACGCAATATTCTCAAAATACCAAACTTTCACGTTAAATGTAAGTAAAATGCACTATAATCGGCTAACAGTAAATAAAGTATGAAAACTCGCACAAAAAACTCTTCGTGTTAAGCCATTCTAGAAGTCCAAGAGATTCCAGCAACCCCAGCGAAGAGCGGCCGAATACAGTTATATTAATCTCTTCAGACTATATACTTAAAGCCTTAATAACGCTCAAAATCAACGAAAATGTCATCAAAATTTCGTACAATATTTCGAAAAATGAAGTTAACACATAAACAATCAGTGTTTCTTATAGCAATATCCAAAATTTCAACGCTTGATGTGGTCTGGTAATATAGATTGAACACGATATAAAATACTCTTTTTTTATTTCTGTGTGGCACAATATATTCAATTTTAATTTCCCTCAACGATATCTATCTATTCGACACACGAACACTAAATTGGTACATGAACATGTGTTACATATATTGTACCGCACAATATATAATTAAGAGCGCCGATGGCGTTGAAAGCATATTAATGTACAGGGAAGTTTCTGCGAAAGTAAATGTTAACCCTTAAGCTGCTATGTATGTAATAACTGATAAGCCTAATCACTGCTGAATAAATTTCTATAATAGAGGCTGATATGGGTGGTCTATTTCAAAAGGATGCATTTCATTTATTATAAGACATAAGTTTATAAAACCTATATTTTTATTATTTGTCATTGATTGTAGATTATGATTGTAGTTTTAAAATTTTGATTTTGTGTTGGTTTTTTACCTGAAAATGTGTATTAAGTAATAAAGCTTGTAAGAGAACACGTTATATTCAGTAACCTTTAGTTTCAGTATGTTTTAAAGCAATTCAAAGTGATATTAGACCCATCTAACAGTATAAAGGTGTCTATCGCAACCGTTGTTCACTTCATATAAACATATATTTGATAATGCAGCATCAACATACTAAAAGAATATCCCGGAAAGAGAAAAAAAATGCATTTGAATATCAACCGTACTTTCGTTTTTGACGTAAATTTGGTAAGTTTCAAATCTGGGACTATATACACTCCCGCTGAACTACGTTACAATGAGTCTGTACGACAATGCGATACGGCGTCATAACTACAACGGTTACGGCGTCTTTCCAGAGTTTGATGACGATACGGGACGTTGTTGAAATAAATGGTAAATAACGTTAATTTTGAATAGTTTTTGTAAGTGTATACGCCAATGTTAATTAAAATACGGATATTGTGTTCCTCTTTCTTAGCTTGCCATGTGATTTATCCCAGTGTTATCGATCAAATTGAAGTTTTAGAGACCTGTACAGACAACTCATAAAATAAAATAAAACGTGTAGGTTTAAACAAAGAATTTACCTGTGTATGTATGTCTATAATTGTCAAGACGCTGTAACCGTTGTAGTTATGACACCTTATCGCGTTGTCGTACAGACGCACCTCTCATTCTAACGTAGTTCAGCGGGACTGATATAAGCGGCAGTACCGCTCGGCTTAACTTAGAGGACTGGGTTAGTCACGTAAAATATTGAATATAATATATACTTTTTATAAGCAACTGGAAGCAAGATGAGTTGCAGATAATTGGTCAGTAACCACATTTTAACTAACTCGTTTGACCTGTTAATTCCTTTCAGCTCAATTCAACAGTGAAAAATGCGTCTAATATCACTTTAATATTGATTCAATTTATATTTTGTTACAATTTTTAGTTTCAAATAAAACACAATCATTTAAATTTAACTATTAGCAGAGATTCAAAAATCTGATCTGTATAACAGCCCTATATTTATTGCCATTGTCTGCATTCCAATTTCCAGCAAATGTTACCTCTTCCCATTTTCTCATTATTCAGTGTTGTTTTAATGGGCCATTTAACTTTGCAGAAGCATAGTTAAATAGCACAAGGTAATTAATCAATGCATCGTCAATTAACAATTTCAAGAAGTTTAATGGCTCCTGCCTCTCCATTTCAACGTTCAACTTTGTACGACCTGTTAATGGGGGACTCCTATGTCCACCCATTCTCTACATCAAATTGATTTCAATCGGTCAATTTCTGGCTCAAAGTAAATCATTTTAATTTCAATTACACTTCTCTATTACTTTCAAACTCTACTTTATCAAATCCATAGAAAGGCAGGTCAGAATCCATGTCAAAATAATCAGAAAACATTCATCGTACTCCGCCATTTTTCTTACACATTTTCAAAGAATGAAAGTTCTTTATGCCCCACTTCCTGTTGAGCATATGTAAATTTCTATTTATAATTAACCAATGACATTTTCATATCCATAAACCAGGGCCTACTGAATTCAGTTATGTAAAGATTTGACCCCTCTCAGAAGAAAACAAAGGAAATAGAAAGTAGTTGTGAGGTCACTTTCAACAAGAACATAATTGTTTTACGAACGAAATTTGTTTTAGTTTCTAAGAACGTTTTTTTCACGTAAAACGGTCTTAGAAAAATTTACTTAAAACGGTGTAAGCAATATGCTGGTAGAAAATGTTGGAAAAAAAGTTTCTAAATGAAATATTGAAAGAATTATCAAATATTATATTAAATATCTATTTTGTCTGCCCAAAATCAGTTAAGGCTTCAAAAAAGACAACCAGTTCAAAATGTGATTTTGAAATGTGGTATAACTAAAGCCTATTTGCGTTGCAAATAGGCTAAAAAGAGCATGTTGCATTTAGTTAAATCTATTCATGTATTACCAAAGCACATATAGTGTTGAAATTTTGGCTATTGCTATAAGGAACACTGATAAGTTATGTGTTAACTTTATTTTTCGAAATATTTTACGATTTTTTGATGAAATTGTCGTTGATTTTTAGCGTTATAGAGGCTTTTAGTAAAAATGTTCGTTTGGGTGGGTGAACATGGACTAAACAGAGACGATGCATACCAGACTGCAAGTTTTATGATGGAACCCGATAGGAATCGAAATTAGTGTAAACTAACCAAAATTTACCATCCATGGCTACCCCGTTCGGCCTCGATATGGTACGTATTGATTCTGCTATTGCAACGCTATTGAGGCTCGTTACAGCCTCGTTGCAGAGAGTATGTGCTGTCACGGTAAAAAGCCGATTACAATTACTAATATCTTAATTATTCTGTGCGATGCATTGTGCCCAGTAAGCACTACTTGCATTACATTGAACCATTATAAATGCCAATGGAACATTCTCCTTAATGTATAATTAGAATTAATATTTTACAATTGCACATGCATTTATTCGACTTAGAGATAGAAGGGATCAAAAGCTGAAATACCTGGACTTTGCAACTAATTGACCGGCCGATGACATGGTTGATGCTATTATTGTATTGGCCGGTTGTTCATCTTTGCCCGGTTAATCCAGGATCTCGTTAATCTTGATTAATCAAATAAATAAACCGGCTTAAATCGAGTTTCGTACCTTTGCGATGTTGTTTCTTGATTTGCTAAAAGTCCAGAATTCCGTGAAAACTTATGACTTCAGGTTTTAATATAATTATATAGTTAGCTATTCTGAAAATTATTGGAAAGTATGTATTGCGTGTGTTTGATAACTGTTTTTGTTATGTATTATATCGATGTTGAAGTGCTGTCAGATTTATACACAAATTTCGTAGTTCACCATTAACAATGCTTATGAAGAAAACAACAATATTTTAGCTTCGGTCGTGTTTGTACATGTTTTTATGAAACTAAATTGTGTACAAATAACAAAGAAAAAAATGAGAACTATATAACACAAATAAGTGACAAGGAAGACAAAACCTCAAACAAAAAACCTAAACTTACTTGAGTTGTTCGCTTTAAAAAGTCAGAAGATAAATATAATAATTTTCCGGACGTACTTGTTGGTCGTGTGCGCTCTCCATGTAAGAGGTGCGGATCAGTCTTCGTAAACACGTGTGCTCAGATCCTGCGTGCTGTGTCCGCCTGAAGCGTCAAGGACTCGCAGTCGTATAGTAGAATGAGTACGTCCGGAAAATGATTGGAACAGTTGTTGGGTCACAAGAAAACCTCCTGGTGACCGTCAAACGAGATCTTTCAGCTTTTCCATCAAGTATAGGCTACGAGTGTCTTGTCGAGCCTGTACTTGATGGAAACGCTGAAAGATATTCTTGTCCACAACCTGCTCAGTCTGGCAAGCACTGCAGTCGCAATGGCAAAACTTATTTGGACATCTGCGGTACCGATACCATCATTGGACAGGGTTGCTCCCATGTACTTGAAGCTCCCAAGTCACTTCTTCCAGCTTTTCGTCTTTCATGGTGATGTCTGTTTCACCATGATCTTCGACTTCCCCGTTCTAACCTCCATACCGTATGCTCCTGCTCTTTCATAAAGTATGTTGGTGAGGCGAATCTCAAGTTGGAGATAAGTCTTCCACCGATGGAGATAGAGATGTGTTGGACTTGGATGTCCCCTTGCATCATCTCCTCGAGGAAACAAGTAAACAGAAAGGGGGAGAGCAGACATCACTGACGGACGCCCACTGACGTCCTGAAGAAGTCACCCATCTGTCCATTGACAATAACTGCGCTGCTGGGGTTTCCATAGAGTTATTGGATGACTTGCGCTAGCACTTCGTCAATGTTTAATCCTCTTAGAACAAGCCGTAGGCCATGGTGCCACATGCGATCGAAAGCTTTCTTAAAGTCGATTGAGTTGAGCAAGAGCTCACGTTGGTGTTGCTTATATTTCTTATTGATGACACTTTAGTTGAAGATCTGTTCCACTGTGCTCCGCTAGGCTCTGCATCCAGCCTGCACTTTCGCCAGCAGTTCGGCATTACTTTCAATCGGTTGGGGATGAGGCTTTGTATGAATTTGCTGGGGTGACTGATGAGGCTGATGATGCGGTATATATATGCTTATGGTAAAAACCTTGAAATATAATGTACTCATCACTTCGAAATTAATAATGAGTGCCGACCAAATATTAAAGCGGCTCGCCAAGCAGCTTTACAACAGATTTATAGCAGCTTAAAAACAGATTTACAACAGATTTACAACAGATTTACAACATATTTACGACATGTTTACGACAGCTTTACAACAGCTCAAGAACAGCTTTACAATCGCCCCTAATATTAAAGTAAAGCCATTATTAACGGACGGACCTAAACCCCCAGCCCCATAGATGCCGGATCAATAAGGATCAAAACCGGCATGATCCGGCATGTGAACCGTGTACCCGAGGTGTAGCTCCGTGTCGATCCTTGTAGGTCCTTGAACGTCCTTGAACTTCCCTCTCGCTATGGGAGACGCCAGGAACACACAGTTCTGCGTAATGAAGTTCAGCCATATCTTTTGTTGCCAAGCTTCTCTTTTTGTCTAACAGTCCTGACGCTCTCGTACCAGGTCTTCAACATAGGCCCGGACTCCAGATTAAGCTCTGCTGCCTTGGAGTTCAAGAGGTCTGTCTTCTTGGCCCTTGTTTTCTTCTTGCTCTTTGTGCACAACATAGGGTTCTCATTGAGCCATTCGGCGATGTCGAACCCCTGTTCCTCTGAAAGGACGAGGGACGTCTTCTTTTTCGTTTAATCGTCAGTTTCCGTGGGTGTTGCTGATGCTTGTAGAGCTAATTGTGAAGCTGATTGGGATCTTGATCGAGACCTTCCTGTTTCTGCTGTTCATCGGTAGCGGATGGTGCTCGTTACGGTCGTTTCGGAACTGGAAGGCCTAGAACGTTACATTTTGGCTGTCATTTTGACGTTTAAGCTTTGTACACAAAATACAAGTTTACTACTTCGAGATCTAATATCAAAATGGTGGAATCATGTGTGTGTGTGCATTTCGGAGTTCATAAGGCTATTTCGCGCCTGAGGCTGCATGATTTGAGTACCTGGAGTGTGTCCCAGCACTCCTACCTAATAAATTTACTTCACTTAAGAAATGTTGGCCGAATTTAAAAACATTCCTGCAATATCAGCTATTTTTTCTAAAAGATTTCAATTTTAGTGTGGTCTTGTGCTGTTGGCGGAAGCAGGAGTAGGAAAACTAACGTGTCCAGTATGGTGACGACCAACCAAACTCACATGCTGCCGGGAACGGGTTTTGAATCCGGGTCGCCTAGGTGAGAAGCGCACGTATCAACCACTGCGCTACCGGACACCCGAAATCATAGAATCGCCGAAAATCAACCTTCTTTTATATAAATTATTTTCGGTCTGGAGCAAATCGTGTTTGGTCCGTATCGCTTTCATGTTTATACTTGTCGTTGTCGTGTAGATCCGGGATGGTCCGTGTAGATGAATTGTTGGTCTGTGTTTATCCGGGGCTATCCCTCTCTCTGCCGTTTTGGTCCGGGACGGTCCGTGTGGGCGCCGTGTTGATTTCGTGTTGCTGCCGTGACTGTCCGTGTTGGTACGAATTGGTCCGTGTGTTGGTACGAATTGGTCCGGGTGGATACCGTGTTGGCACCGGGGTGATAGTCTTTGGAAGACCGCCGACGGTCAAAAAATCAAAATTCCAAAAACTCCACGGATCGTCACGGTTCTTGATCCGGGGGATCCGGGACGGCCGTGTCTATCCGTGCTTATATGGAACTGGGGTTTTTACGCATGAGTATATTTTAGATAAAGAGATTTCAATCCATTAAGCAAACCCCACACAGTATACAGTTATGAGTCTCAATAAACTAGTACAAAACGTGCTCGAATATAATCGAATGCAAATATAGGAAACAATCCATGTGTTCAATTTATGCTATTGTTATTTACAAGTGCAAGGTGGTCAATATTGTCAAACTAGAATTATTACTGAATTTAATCGGATTTGACGAACAAATTTTGCTTGGAAACATACTAATAATAATTATTATAATAATGTTTATTCGCTCAAGAATAAACTCTCTTATTCAACGCAAACGCGATTTTCCTAAGAGATCGCCGAAACCCATACCCCACTGTTATAACCCATCCTACCCAGTCTACTGTAACACATAGACTCGTCCACTAAGTACAAAACCACTGCCCGTGAAAATTGTCGGTCTTTTACCTGCTGGTCGCATCTCAGGGTATGTCGTTCTATGGTTTACACATGTTTACATTTACCACCCACCCTCCCACTTAATTTTATTGTAACACGATGCTTGCCAGATTTTTGTTATATTCCAGTGTTGTCGAGAATTACGAGCTCCATTAGAAACCCACATCGTCATGGCTGGGACTTAGCAGCGTACGGAACACCGTCAGTTTGTCAAATGGTCTACTTAGTTCGGCCCCCGACGACAGGTTCCTGCGTAATTGACTGTACCAGTGTTGGAGAATTTTCAGTTCTGTGCGTTACGGAGTACAGCATAGAACGTATGTCTAAACATAACGCACCGCACAAAACAGGTACATGTGCGGTTCGTTCATGCGTATGGTTGTCACGTGAGTGATGGTCACTCAGGCGGACATAGGCGGGACTGTGCACGGGGTTTTCATTGTTTGGTCAGTTCTACGCTTGACTTTGATCAGTAAACTTTTACTTTTTGAAATTTGAACCGCATTAAGAAATTGGTTAAAATGACCAGTTATGTTTGAGTTACACAATGTCCACAGTTACATGTTAATACTGGTTGTTTTCGGGTACAGTTTTCCAGAGTTATTTTACATTAGTTGAAGTTTTTTCTCTGGTTTTTACTCTGGCCTTGAATACACCATTAAAGGATAAAGAATATAAGTGATGTATACCAATTAAAGTTGTACTGTCATGTTATTCTACGATTATACTTGATTGTTGTATATTACGATATGTAATATACTTGTATGTATGTTGTCAATATACTGATCGCAAGTCTTGCCCAATGCAAAACGATTTGTGTTTTGAGCTTAGTTGTGTGAAGACAAAATTATTGTGTTCATCGGCATAGTTTCCACGAACACACTTCCCGCTTGTCACGGGGGATAGACATTATGTACTTAAATTTCCCGCCGTTCTCGGGGGAACCTGTATAATACAAATGATCCCAGCCTTGACATTATTATGCCAAACCTTTAAGATAATAAATTGCATAGTTAAATTGTTTGGCGTTTGTCGTTGAATAATTATGTTTATTCGCTCAAGAATAAACTCTCTTATTCAACGCAAACGCGATTTTCCTAAGGGATCGCCGAAACCCATACCCCACTGTTATAACCCATCCTACCCAGTCTACTGTAACACATAGACTCGTCCACTAAGTACAAAACCACTGCCCGTGAAAATTGTCGGTCTTTTACCTGCTGGTCGCATCTCAGGGTATGTCGTTCTATGGTTTACACATGTTTACATTTACACCCCACCCTCCCACTTAATTTTATTGTAACACGATGCTTGCCAGATTTTTGTTATATTCCAGTGTTGTCGAGAATTACGAGCTCCATTAGAAACCCACATCGTCATGGCTGGGACTTAGCAGCGTACGGAACACCGTCAGTTTGTCAAATGGTCTACTTAGTTCGGCCCCCGACGACAGGTTCCTGCGTAATTGACTGTACCAGTGTTGGAGAATTTTCAGTTCTGTGCGTTACGGAGTACAGCATAGAACGTATGTCTAAACATAACGCACCGCACAAAACAGGTACATGTGCGGTTCGTTCATGCGTATGGTTGTCACGTGAGTGATGGTCACTCAGGCGGACATAGGCGGGACTGTGCACGGGGTTTTCATTGTTTGGTCAGTTCTACGCTTGACTTTGATCAGTAAACTTTTACTTTTTGAAATTTGAACCGCATTAAGAAATTGGTTAAAATGACCAGTTATGTTTGAGTTACACAATGTCCACAGTTACATGTTAATACTGGTTGTTTTCGGGTACAGTTTTCCAGAGTTATTTTACATTAGTTGAAGTTTTTTCTCTGGTTTTTACTCTGGCCTTGAATACACCATTAAAGGATAAAGAATATAAGTGATGTATACCAATTAAAGTTGTACTGTCATGTTATTCTACGATTATACTTGATTGTTGTATATTACGATATGTAATATACTTGTATGTATGTTGTCAATATACTGATCGCAAGTCTTGCCCAATGCAAAACGATTTGTGTTTTGAGCTTAGTTGTGTGAAGACAAAATTATTGTGTTCATCGGCATAGTTTCCACGAACACACTTCCCGCTTGTCACGGGGGATAGACATTATGTACTTAAATTTCCCGCCGTTCTCGGGGGAACCTGTATAATACAAATGATCCCAGCCTTGACATTATTATGCCAAACCTTTAAGATAATAAATTGCATAGTTAAATTGTTTGGCGTTTGTCGTTGAATAATTATGTTTATTCGCTCAAGAATAAACTCTCTTATTCAACGCAAACGCGATTTTCCTAAGGGATCGCCGAAACCCATACCCCACTGTTATAACCCATCCTACCCAGTCTACTGTAACACATAGACTCGTCCACTAAGTACAAAACCACTGCCCGTGAAAATTGTCGGTCTTTTACCTGCTGGTCGCATCTCAGGGTATGTCGTTCTATGGTTTACACATGTTTACATTTACACCCCACCCTCCCACTTAATTTTATTGTAACACGATGCTTGCCAGATTTTTGTTATATTCCAGTGTTGTCGAGAATTACGAGCTCCATTAGAAACCCACATCGTCATGGCTGGGACTTAGCAGCGTACGGAACACCGTCAGTTTGTCAAATGGTCTACTTAGTTCGGCCCCCGACGACAGGTTCCTGCGTAATTGACTGTACCAGTGTTGGAGAATTTTCAGTTCTGTGCGTTACGGAGTACAGCATAGAACGTATGTCTAAACATAACGCACCGCACAAAACAGGTACATGTGCGGTTCGTTCATGCGTATGGTTGTCACGTGAGTGATGGTCACTCAGGCGGACATAGGCGGGACTGTGCACGGGGTTTTCATTGTTTGGTCAGTTCTACGCTTGACTTTGATCAGTAAACTTTTACTTTTTGAAATTTGAACCGCATTAAGAAATTGGTTAAAATGACCAGTTATGTTTGAGTTACACAATGTCCACAGTTACATGTTAATACTGGTTGTTTTCGGGTACAGTTTTCCAGAGTTATTTTACATTAGTTGAAGTTTTTTCTCTGGTTTTTACTCTGGCCTTGAATACACCATTAAAGGATAAAGAATATAAGTGATGTATACCAATTAAAGTTGTACTGTCATGTTATTCTACGATTATACTTGATTGTTGTATATTACGATATGTAATATACTTGTATGTATGTTGTCAATATACTGATCGCAAGTCTTGCCCAATGCAAAACGATTTGTGTTTTGAGCTTAGTTGTGTGAAGACAAAATTATTGTGTTCATCGGCATAGTTTCCACGAACACACTTCCCGCTTGTCACGGGGTATAGACATTATGTACTTAAATTTCCCGCCGTTCTCGGGGGAACTTGTATTATACAAATGATCCCAGCCTTGACATTATTATGCCAAACCTTTAAGATAATAAATTGCATAGTTAAATTGTTTGGCGTTTGTCGTTGAATAATGCATATTATTTAATTGTATTTGGCTAGTTTAAAGGTTAAAGGGTAATCGGAAGAATAGGTGATATTAAGTATATATGCGATGATTCATTAGCTTCGAATTACGCACATTGTACCATTAATTATCCGGATAAGCATTTGTGTTGACACTTTGTTCGACTAAAAGCTAGAAAAGTCATAAACAAATTAAATACTAAATGCGTACATGCACTTACTTACCATAAAATCATTATATTAAGAGAATTTATTATAAATTAGTAGAAGATTTCCAGGAATGAATTCCGCGCACTGGCGCTATCATACTGCCCGGTTAGCAAAATTAGATGTCTTTCCTATTAAAACAAGGGCTATAAAAAGCACAGAACTTTGTTGTTGTGGCATAAACTATCTTGTTTGTCTATGGTGACTAACTTGTCACAATGTTTTGTTATATTGTGTTTGTCACTGTTTGCTGTTGTGAGCTCATACATTAAGGTATGTTGTTGTTTATCGTTTTGTAATGACATCTTAAATAGAAAATACATTTTAATATATGGCATACCCGTATCAAGGGGGGAAGCGTTTGGTGCGTTCGCATCCAACATTGTTTGACGAGTAAAAACAATTATAACGTAATAACATATGATCAGGTAGACGTTAACGTTTAATGTTTACTGTGACGGATCTTGAGCATAATAGGCAAATAAGTCCATCTTTTTTTTTTCAACGTCCTGGTATGAATTGTTAAGGGCTTTTAGACCATAGGGTCAGTAGTTTGTGGTTATAGGGTCTTTATGAAGCCTTAATTGGTAAATGTTTCTGAAATTCGTTTATAAAAAGATAATTTATTTGTTAAAATAATTAAAACAAATTAGTTAAAATAGTTTTAAAAAACAGTAACCAGTTAAACCATTTTGATTTTTGTTGTGGCATAAACAATCTTCTTTGTCTATGGTGACTAAAAAAAAGATAACTTATTTGTTAAAATAATTTAAAAAAATAGTTAAAATAGTTTGTTTTTTTAAGTAACCAGTTAAACCATTTTGATTTTTGTTGTGGCATAAACTATCTTCTTTGTCTATGGTGACTAAAAAAAGATAACTTATTTGTTAAAATAATTAAAATAAATTAGTTAAAATAGGTTTTAAAAAGTAACCAGTTAAACCATTTTGATTTTTGTTGTGGCATAAACTATCTTCTTTGTCTATGGTGACTAACTTGTCACAATGTTTTGTTATATTTTGTTTGTCACTGTTTGCTGGAAACGGTTGTGAGCTCATACATTAAGGTATGCTGGTTTTTATCGTTTTGGAATGCCATCTTAAATAAAAAATACATTTTAATATATGGCATACCCGTATCGAGGGGGATGCGTTGGGTGCGTTCGCACCCAACATTATTTGACGAGTAAACAAAAATATAACGTAATAACATATGATCAGGTAGACGTTAACGTTTAATGTTTACTGTGACGGATCTTCAGCATAATAGGCAAATAAGTCCATTTTTTGTTTCAACGTCTGGTATGAATTTTTAAGGGCTTTGAGACCAAAGGGCCAGTAGTTTGTGGTTATAGGGTCTTTATGAAGCCTTAATTGGTATATGTTTCTGAAATTCGTTTATAAAAAGATAACTTATTTGTTAAAATAATTTAAAAAAAAAATAGTTAAAATAGTTTAAAAAAAGTAACCAGTTAAACCATTTTGATTTTTGTTTGGTATTGATGCAAATTAGAGAAGACCCAGTTTTGTAAATAAGTGTTTGTTGTACAATACACTTGTAGCACGTTAAGAGCAAAGCTAGGCCTCTGGTACTATCCATAGTAGCAGACAAGCAATGTTTTGAAAAAAAGAGTAAAATATCTCCTTTTAATTTGCTTGTTTTATGAATGGTAGAATTTCCGAATAGTAAAATACACCAATTTTATCAAGATTTCAAGATTCCAATAAATAATGATATTTTATACCGTTCTTATTGTTGGTTGTTCATTCTATAAATTTGTTGTTGCATATGTAAACAAAGTGTGTGCGCGCAAACTAGTTTCAACTTGAACACCGTATAAAATAATGTATTTCCGTGACTGATTCAAAAATATGGTTATTGAAAAACGGTAGTGGGGAATACATGTATGCTATATCATATTCATGTCGATAAGTCACTAAGTATGGTCAATGAAAGTGAAATTTTCATATAAATATGCTCAATAACTTCAGTCTCTAAATACAGATTTAAAGTCACCAGAATGCAGGATTTTACGTTTCATTTTTAAAATTTTCAAGATAGAGGACATCCAAACCCCGCGATTGCAGGAGTGGGACACCACCTCCCGCACCTACCCCCTTCGCCACTTCGTTGCTCAATAACAATTGTTGATGGGAAAATTCGCATCCCCCTTTTCAAAACCCTGGCTACGGGCAATTTTGCATGTAACTTTCTTTATTTTTATTTTCTTAACTAGCGATTGGAAGAAAACATGTAAAACTGTATTTGTGGCATGCCAAAAATACACAAATAACACAGTTGTAACCCTTCTCAAATAAATCAAACACGGTCGCAAAATACTCAAGATTTGTTAACATGGTTGTTTTTATGACATCAGACTTATGCTACACTTTCAGTGTTGCTGTTGTTTTCTAGCGGTGTTGAAAATGGAAGGTCCAAATTCTACAACCAACTTCTCTGGAAATACGTCCATCCAAACTGCAGTTAACTATTCACCGGTGATAACGAAAGAAATTATAGAAGCCTACAATGTTTTCCTCTACATCATAATTGCAATGGGAATTCCAGGAAATTTACTGGTTCTCGTCGTCTATGCTAAACACCGCCCATCTAACACGACGGAATGGTTCATTTTATTTATCACGGCTTGCGATTTCTTGTCGTCACTGTGTAACGTCCCCGTTTACGTTACGTTTACCAACTCGATGTGGACCAAATACGGATCTGATATCCTTTGCCAACTGCATATGTTCTTCAGCCAATCGATCGTATTTTCTTCGTCATTTCTTATTGGCGGTCTTGCGCTAGATAGATATCTGAAGGTATGTCGTCCAGATTCGAATATACTTAACATAAACAGAGCTAGAAATGCGTGTGTTGCTACAACGCTAATTACAAGTTTACTATCGATCCCGTGTATTTTCATGTGGAAAAATACGACTGGTGGTTGTCTGCCTGTTGCTATAGACATCAAACTGATGCTGTACTACTTGATGGCATTTATCGTTTTCTGTATTGTCACCATAACGGTTGTTGTCTCATATGCAAAGGTTTCGAAAGTGGTTGGAGATAGTGAAGATAAAATCATGCGACACCGGTTGGGAAACGGTGAACAAGGACGAACACCACAGACCAGTTCCTATAAACGTTGCTGTTACTGGATGTGTTCGTGTATGTGTACGAGTGGCAATAAAATTGTTCCCTCGGGAAAAAGTGTCAATGATTCAAATGAAGTACACACAAATTCCACATCGTTGGCAAGCACATCGTTACAACCCACTGTTAGTGTGTTAGTCCGAACACCGTTTCAAACAACATCGACATCAGTGGACCTCGCCACCTACCCACAAGCAATCGGAACCCATGGACAACATGTCCGTGCACAGAGTAGACCACGTGGTATTCAACTGAAAAGTTTACGAACAACCGGTATTGCTTTTATTGTGTGTGCTGTGTTCGTGATATCCTGGCTTCCGCCCTGGATAAGCTTTTTCATTGCCCTAAACCCGTCCTTTCGCAAAATGCCTACGGTTTCGAGATTCATGATTTTCGGAAAAATGACATACCTGCTGAATACTGTGGCGAACCCGGTGGTGTACATTGTATACAGCAGCAGATTCAGACAACGCATTCAAGGTTTAATCAATTGTTATTAAAGCCATGCACTATAACGCTCAAAATAAACTAAGATTTCGTAAAACGATTCGTAAAATAAAGTTACCCCCTAAAATAATCAGTGTTCCTTATAGCAATAGCCAAACTTTCAACGCTAGATGTGGTCTGGAAACATAGATTTAACAAGATACAACATTCTCTTTTTTGTGTATGTATCAAAATATATTCCATTTTAATTTGCCGAAACGATATCTATTCATACGACACATAAACACTAAATTGGTACATGAACATGTGTTGAATTTATAGTACCACAAACGAATAAACGTAGCATTTTGTATCTTGTTAAATCTATGTTACCAGACCACATCTAGCTTTGAAATTATGGCTATTGCTATGAGGAACACTGATTATTTATGGTGTAACTTTATTTTATGAAACATTGTACGAAATTTTCGTTGATTTTTATTGTTATATACTTTAATTGTTGACTAGTTTGGTGTACGACAGATAGTCTTATTGATTAATTAAGTGGCTCTCAAAAGTATGTTAACACAGTACGTTCCTTTAAATATGAAAGCAAAATAAAACTGTCATGTGAAAAATCTTTTTGTTTAAATTAAGAAATACCGTTATGTTTTGCTGTTTAATACTAGTACATGGCTTTTTTACGTTGAGTCGATGTGTTTGA
This sequence comes from Dreissena rostriformis, assembly GCA_007657795.1. Taxonomy (NCBI): domain Eukaryota; kingdom Metazoa; phylum Mollusca; class Bivalvia; order Myida; family Dreissenidae; genus Dreissena; species Dreissena rostriformis. The sequence goes on along the minus strand of VMBQ01000125.1, from coordinate 55,679 downwards.
GGTCATAGCATAGTAATCGTTTGTTTAAAAAAAATATGTCTATCAAATCCCTGCCACCATTACAATGTTGGAATGAAATATTATTGTAATTATCTGTGCTTTAACTTAGAATTCGTTATTTATATATTGGTATTCATAAGTCGTTTGGTTGTTTTTTACAGTTTACTGTCAAAAATATAAAAAAGAGAATTAAGGTAAAAACAAAACTTGCGCTCAATGATTTTGATCAAATTACAAGCACCTATATATCGATAATCATTCCGCTTTGAAGAGTTTGGTAAAGTATGTTCCTTGATACATAATTTAATTAATTTTAACAAAGGGATTTGTGTGTGTCCGTGAAAGTTAGACTATGTGAGGTCCATGGGTAAGTATAACATCGCTTTGGAACGAAATTGAGTGACCATGATGAATTGCCAGTGACATATGTGTCGTGTTCTGAGAAAACTGGGCATAATGCTTGTGCGTAAATTGTCATCCCAGATTAGCCTGTGCAGGCCGCACAGGCTAATCAGGGACGACAATTTCCGCTTTTATGGAATTTTGTCGTTTAAATGATGTCTCTTCTTAGCGAAAATCCAGTTTAGGCGGAAAGTGTCGTCCCGGATTAGCCTGTGCGGACTGCACAGGCTAATCTTGGTCGACACTTTACGCAGAAGCATTTTGCCCAGTTTTCTCAGAACACGACACATATATATATTTAGCTAAGGACTACAAATAATTAAACTGAAGTCTAAGCTAGATTAAATCTAGAAACGAATAAATGCACGCGTTGTCAAAGAACGAGTATTTTAGTATTGTACAGTACTATCATAGTTTCTTTCTCACTTTTTGTGTGTATATTTTCCATCGTTCATCAAATGTTTATAACAGTAAATTTTGTTCATGTGTAATAAAAACAGTCTACGGATTATTACACTCTGCACTCTAGAAGATAGGGTGAAGCGTACAGATGCGCGCGTGTGTGCGCTTGAAGAAAAGGTGGAATTGGTTGATTTTGGTGAAAGGATGGTGGCGGACAGGCTAGCCCAGATAGAAAAGGAACGAAATAAGCTTCGTGATAACGTTGTTTGTTTGAAATCGCAGTCTATGCTTAATAACTTTACAAATCTCACGGAAGACAACTCAACAGGAAATGAGCCGCCCGAAGTCAAGGAGCGGAAGCTCCGATATCACCTAGAGGAATAGCTTAAGATTCCTGCTTCCATACGTTTTGAGCGTGTGCCAGGACATCCGGTTCATGGCCAAGTGCGAAATAAAATCGCGAAATTAACCTTTTTCAAGGAAAGGGAATTAGTGAGGAAGGAGTGGATAAATCCAACAGGTACAAACTACCAAATGAAGTGCTAGAGAAGCGGCGCAAGCTGGTTCCCCGCATGAAAGATGCTAGAAATGAGGGTAAACGTGCGTGGATCGCATACGATACGTTTTACGTTGACGGCCAATCGGTACGTCCCTAGGAGCACGACGCGGGTGAACTATCTGTTCTGTCTGTCGTGGAACGTGCACGGACTCACAAGAGACAAACAAGAATCTAGTAATTTTGTAAATATTTAAAAAAACATATGACATAGGTTTTCTTTACGAATCTTGGTGTGACTCGAAAAGAAATATCCAGTTAAACGGTTATATATCTCACAATTTTTATCGTAAATACAAACATAAAAATGCAAAACGTAGTCGCGGTGGAATTGTTTTACTTTACAAAGAATATTTAAAGAATGGAATGCATATCATAAAAAACCATTACGACATTATAAGTTGGTTGAAACTAGATCATTCCTTTTTAAATACTTCAGAAGATATTTATTTATGTCGTGTTCTAAGATAACTGGGCATAAATCTTGTGCGTAAATTGTCATCCCAGATTAGCCTGTGCAGTCCGCACAGGCTTATCAGGGACGACAATTTCCGCTTTTATGGAATTTTTCGTTTAAATGATGTCTCTGCTTAGCGAAAAAACAGTTTATGCGGATAGTGTCGTCCCGGATTAGCCTGTGCGGACTGCACAGGCTAATCTGGGATGACACTTTACGCACAAGCATTTTGCCCAGTTTTCTCAGAACATGAATCATTTATGTGGATCATACATTTGGGGTGATTATTCCCCAATATACAATAGTGTTTAAGTTGATTTCTTTGATATTTTAGAACATGATATATGTTAATATGACAACCTTGGTTGTGTGGTTGTGTGTTTATATGTGGTGATTTTAATAGTAATGTTGGTGATAGAAAAAAAGATTATATTGTTAGTGACAAATGTAATAGTTGTTTTGATAGCCACGATTATACTTAAGTTCAATCCAATCGCACTAAGATAAATTATATGATATATATATATTACTGCAATCCTTGGGGGCTAAATGTTAACACAGCAAAAACTAAAATAATGGTATTTCGGAAAAGATGAGGATTACAAGAAAATGAAAAATGGACATACAATGGTAATGATATTGACGTCGTTGATAACTGTTACTATTTAGGCACGGTCTTGAATTATACTGGAAGTTTTAAATTAAACCAAGAACATTTGGTTGGTAGAGCCCTTAAAGCACTGAAAACATTATTGTTTAAATGCAATGAATTTGACATAAAACCGAAAATATGTTGCCAGTTGTTTGACTCTTTTGTGGGTTCTATATAAAATTATGCTTCATAAGTTTGGGGTTTCACGAAGTCAGATGATATAGAACGTATACATTTAAAATTTTGCAAACGCTTGCTACAGGTGAAACAAATACATGTTATGTTGCTGTTTATGGAGAATTAGATAGATACTCATTGTATGTTAACAGGTTTGTTAAAATTAAATATTGGTTTAAAGTTCTGAGCAATGAAAATATCATAATGCAAACTGTGTACAAACAAGCCTTGAAAGATTGTAATAAAGGTTATACAAACTGGGTCTCAAATGCCAAGAACATATTAAGGTAGTAGGAGCGTAATGAGATCGGGAATAGTCGGTCGATATCGCCGTATTCGGAAAGCTTAAAACACGAAATAAATGAGTGTGTTTTTATTTAAGAACTATAAATACGAAAGAAATGTGTGTGTTTTTATTTTAGAACTAAATGTGTTTATCTTTTTAAGATTAATTAACTTTAAAATAAATATTATATTATTTTTCGTTTGAAAAAAATATTTTCGTTCACGTCACGGCTGTTGACACTCTGCACAATGAAAGTGCGAAAAGAGAGAACGCGGTTTGCAAACACGAAAATGAATGTAATACCGATTAACAACGTTGAACTGCTGTTGCATGTATGCTGTTTAATGCAGACACATTTAATATAACGGTATGTTTTATTCAAATTTGCTATACATAAACAAATAATATTCTTATCATTTGTTGCTATTGTCGAAGTTATGAATTTTGACGTTTTACAATAGAACGGTATGATGTATCACTGATTTCTGTGACTTATTGACACATTGACTTGCAGTTTTTATTCTTTTCTATTAAGGTGTTGGACATCTCTCTGATGTCAATGTGGGAGCATTGCCTGGCGCAGTTTCCATGGGCAATTTTCATCTTGTAAAGTTTGAGTCAGAGCCAGCCTTAGTAACCCTTGACCTTGGAACAACGGATCTAAGTAAGACAATCTTGTTTTGGGACTTTTTCCATGTGCATCAAATAAAACTCATTTACAATTTACAAGAAGGTTTTATTGTTTTGATTTTCAACGTTTCATCATATTACATCATGCAACACATCGTTTCATGTTTGATAATTTGAGGTCAAGGATTCGTCAATTTGTGAAGTGCTTGTTTTCCTTAAAATTGATTGTTTCTCATAACAAAAATAATAATCGTATAATGCGTCAGTATGAAACTTAAAAAGTGACTATTTAATCCATGAACAAAGCATTGTGTGTATTACTTTTTTTATTACAGTTCGAGGTACAG
>VMBQ01000125.1:24020-51244 GCA_007657795.1 Dreissena rostriformis | reverse complement strand
CTATAGGCACTTTTGTGTCCGGAGCCATATCTTGGAAGTGCTTTGGCGGATTTCATTGAAACTTGGTATGAGTATATATATGGATAAGACGATGATGCACGCCATATGGCATTGTACACCATCTGTTCATAATGGAGTTATGGCCCTTTGTATCTTGAAAAAATGCTTTTTACTATAGACACTTTTGTGTCCGGAGCCATATCTTGGAAGTGCTTTTGCTTGTTTATAACAGTTCGCGGAACAGTTATTCCGGATATAACTCAGAGTGCTGCCATGGATTTGAAAACGGTTCGAAGTTCTCCACATATGTGAATCCATGAATGCTGAAGTTCTGCTGAAACCCAAAAAGTAGCTGGCATCTCTGTTGATGCTAATGGCAACATATCTGTAAATGGTGGCAATGTGGATAGTGTCTCCATTGTGACATATATTGTTTGCTATGTAAGATTGAAAATACCTTGACATTTTGTGGTGAACTGCGACTGTATGCATGGGTTGCTTTTGCACTTTGTTACCTTAAGATTGTATTATTTATGTATTATTATATCAATATTAAGTCAAATTTAGCCAAATTTCATAAGTTATCAGATTTGATATCTTAAAATTTTAATAAGCAACTGGAAAACATCAAAATAGGTGTGATATACAAATTTATACTGAAATCCATTGAATGATAATAAATGAGGGGTAGGTATACTCAAAGTGAAATTTCTTGAGATAGGGAAGGTAAAACTTCCTGAAATTCATTTAGTGTGTAGAAAATATGTTATGCTAAAAATATGTACAATATATGCATTTTATCTTCATTGTATTGTTGGTCAGATGTGTATTTTTTTAATATCATTTTTTTGTTCTCATTCTTTTATGAACAAAAAGGGGGGGGGGTGTCACCATTGTATATCTGAATTATGTTTAGTTAGCTGTGGTCAACATTGCCATACACAATATATTTTTGACAACTAATGTTTACTGATACGTTTTAAGTCAAGTATATTAGTGGGCAATGAAAATTTGTTGTCTTTTTTTTTCAGATTTAAAAGTTGGTCATTTCCATGTATTAGGTAAAATTTATTGAAAAAGATTCTTCACATTATAAAATTCTTTGATGTATATAAAAAATAACAACACATATGTTGATTTATTTTTTATTTTTGTGTAGATATATCATTATGGTATACAGAAAAGGTTTTCCTGGTAAAATAAATTGACTTTTAATGATTTTGCTCTTATTTTTGTTTTCATACCCCATAACTTCATTTTGTAGAAATCTGTAAAGGGGGGTAGGTTTACTAAAATGTGAATTATTTCTTAATCTGTGGTTAGATTTTTTTTATATTGCACAAAAGATACTCTTATTGGCAACACAATCAGAAAATACCAAGATGAGATAGATCCTAATACATGTGCATTACACTCCCACTACCTTAAATTATTTTGGATTTGGTTATGTATTTGAAAAACCAAACGTTGTACAAGTTAATAGTTGTATAAGCATGTTCAAATGCAGACTTGTTGACAATTTCAACAAGAGTGGAACGGTAAAATGAATAATAGAGCTGTATTACCGGTAGATATGTATAAATGTTTTAAAACCTGTTTGGAATATGAAACATATTTAGATTTACTTCCTAGACGTCTGCGATTATTTTTTTGTAAGACTAAGAGTCTCTGCACATCCTTTGAGAATACAAACTGGCAGATACGCCCAAAATAACATACAAGGTAATGAACGTTATTGCTTATGTTGTAATGACTTAGATTAAGAAGATGAGTACCAATTTAAATGCATATGCCGCTGTAAGACCGATTTAAGGAAAAAAATATAAGCCGTATATTTTATGTAAACCCTTGTGTATTTAAATTCCACAAGCTATAAGTTTCATGTGACAAATTAGTAATTTATAATGTATGTAAATATATCAAAAAAGCTCTTGTTATAAGAAAAACGATTCTAAATAATACTGTTCAATAAGTTTCATTACCGCTTTGATTTGTTTTTGTATAAATCTTAAATGTCTATTTTATGTTATGTAATGTAAATTTGGTATACCTAGTTACGTGACAGAAAATAATATGTATACTTAAGTATGAAGACGATGTACTTGTGTATAAGTCTGAATAAACTGTCTGTCTGTCTGTCTGTCTGTCTGTCTGCCTGCCTGCCTTTCTGTCTGTCTGTCTTTCTGTCTGTCTGTCTGTCTGTCTGTCTGTCTGTCTGTCTGTCTGTCTGTCTGTCTGTCTGTCTGTCACTTAACGTCATATCTACTAATCTAACTTTTTATTGACTAAATGTGTATACTTATTTGATCCATAATACGTTCAATATCAAAGATGGTTCGTAATAAGATTATTATTTTGTGATAGCCTAAATATGTCATAAATAGTTGTCACTTACATTTATCTTGTTATGTAGAGAGTATCGCTTATAATTAAATGATTCATTAAATATCCTTACAAAGCAGTTGTTTGTTTTATGTGCTGCTGTTTGTGTTATTCCTTTTGTTGTGTTGATGTTATTTTTACTGCTTGCATGTGTCTGACATGTGTGACACCTGTTTGAACATTTGTATGGGTCTTGCAAAGTAGTACACATGTAAGTTATTTATAAAATCATGTTTTCTTCTAGTTATTCACAATACTAATCTAACACACGATTGTATATGGTACATTTGTTTAAAAACATTTAATCTTTTTCACTAGGTCATTATATCACGTTCTTTGTAATTATTTCAACCGCATAACTTTTCACCACTTAACCACTGATAAGTTCATTTATAATTAACAACTTTGCTTGCTTATTTGATTTGATAAAAACTTATTTAATAGCCGCTGATTCCGATGCAGCCACGCCCTTATGGTTACCGAATTACAGGTATATCGTCGAAAACAATCGACGCATTACTTGTAGCTAAATGACACACGTATAGTATTATCGTCATCAAACAACTCTTTTTCAGTGTTTCTTGTTAAAGCAAATTTTAAGCAGAAATGTGACTGAACACACCCATATTGCACAATTAATTGCTTTAAGAACACACACAACCTCTAAATATTAAATATCCAAAAGTTTTTGTCCGAAATAAATGTGGCGTGTTCTGAGAAAACTGGGCAAAATGCTTGTGCGTAAATTGTCATCCCAGATTAGCCTGTGCAGTCCGCACAGGCTAATCAGGGACGACAATTTCCGCTTTTTGTGAATTTTTCGTTTAAATGATGTCTCTCCTTAGCGAAAATCCAGTTTAGGCGGAAAGTGTCGTCCCGGATTAGCCTGTGCGGACTGCACAGGCTAACTGGGATGACACTTTACGCACAAGCATTTTGCCCAGTTTTCTCAGAACACGCCACAGAACTGTGACCGGTCCCTCATACGGAGGCCTTAATTTCGGACGATTAGATTCGGGTCATGGACTTCTCGCATTTATTGGCTTTTGTATGTTCAGGGTATGTTTTTTTGTTGATGTTACAAAAAAAATCTGTGTTACACTTCTAATTTTTTTTATCTAACTCTTACATATGGTCAAGACTAACCAAAAGCTGAAAAATAAGACATGTTATATTTCTTCGATTAAAAGGGTCGATCAATTGGTCGGAAATCGCATAAGCGAGGTGCCCGTAAGTTTTTGCTTTGGGTTTAGGCCGTTTCGAAAAAATTGGTAATATAAAATATGTCTTATAGGAACCGTCAGGGTAGAAAAACATGTGAATTCCTCGGTATTTCTGCTGGAGACTGACAGCTTTGCCATCTTTGAGTCAGCGATAGAAGGCGAATATTCTTGGAAAGAATCATCGATCCAGGACCGCATCGGGACCTCTGGTCCCAACCTCTGTGCTCAGCTCTTTGGCTTATTATGGGGCCGGCAAAGGAAAATGTCTTTCTATGAAAACGGCCAGGAATTACGGGTTCTGTTTTTAAACGGGTGGTCGTTCGGGTGCAACTGTGCATTGCATCCGATACTAAACCCATAATCAAATTATCGCCGAATACAGCTCACTTTACTCTGTGAATGGCTTTACGACCATCATCAGTAATCAGGCGCAAATGACAAGAACTCCTTGTTGGTCGTAATTACCAGTTAATTGAGCATGCTATCCGATTTTCCTACCTAAATTTGAAGAAAGTCTCGCACTAGGGTCTGTGTCAATTCAATATTCTTAAACGGCGATGAGATAAGTTCAGCAGCTGAAAAGTCTCTTTATGGCACATACATTTCTGTTGTCATTGACAAAAAATAGATACAAACGACAATTCTTCATAGAAATCGGAATATATTTATGTCATTTTTCTGAATTCTATTTATGTTAATTTCACCAGATTATTTTCCAATATTCACAGTTGTTTAACAAATGTGTCGTTTTGGCCCTGAACATTTTGGGACCTTTGCAAGGGCGGCTTTAGGAAGCGTGCGCCCCCACCCCACCCCTAAATCAGCCAAGATTTTTTAAATTAAAATTTGCATATTGGGGGCCTTAAAATCGAATGCCAATGGGTGCTTAACCCAAAGAAATTGCCTGTGGCGCATGGAATTAGATATCATAAGCTACTAGCAGCCGTTTTAGGCATGTCAAGTTTTCACTTAAGTATCCGCCCCCTGTTAAACTTGATCTTCGACCATGAAGACAGCGATGCTGATTTTGAGGTAATTATTTTATATGTTTGATGTAAGTCAGACATGAATATACCACGATTGCTCGTGTGATTAAACCGTGGTTACAATAGCATACTTTTATATACCCTGATGTCATAAAACGCTTTGCAAAGTCATATACATAAAGTAAACGTAATTTGCATGGCCTTTGTTGGTGAATTTTGACTCTTATTTTAAATGTTAAAGAAGATATTTTAAGTTCTTCAAAACGTAGGACACGGGAGCAATATTGTGGTTTTTCATTTTCTTGTATCTTTAAGACGTTTCCAATAGTCTTTAAACGAAATATTCAAATTGGTACATAAATCCCTACTAGTCTACTTACTAAATGGTTTAACAATTATTATAAAACGCATTTAACATTAAAAGTACATGTTTCAGAAAAAATGTATGATTGTCGCAACTAGTATTTTCCTTAAAACACTGAGATCAGGACCGATTTCATTATCAATTTCCTATCTGGATTCAACATACTGTAATAAAGTTAATATGCGAAAATGAGAAATCTTAAATTCTGAAAAGGATCGTCTTTGCATCGCCTGCCTATTCCAAGGTGAAATATCACTTGTCTATGGCGAAATATATTTTAATTACAAAATGCATATATGTTGATTATTTAATTTTCTAGCGGAAAGTTTGCGACATCCAAGATGTCAAATCAAAAGCCGTTGACGTCGTCAATTTACGGTCACTCTATCGACAAAGTATGGGCAACATGCTAAAACTTCATTAATTCAATAACGTAGAATACATAAATGACTGTTAATATTGTTATCATATTTTTTGTTATTATAAGGTAAATTCAACGTGTTTTACGCGATCACTCAATATGAACTGCTATGAAAATATGTCACCGGAAGTTGAGTATGAACTGTGGAAGATGACGTGTTCCTCATAACAAGAGTTAATTTACAAGGGAGGTCACCTAGTTTTGGGAAAGTCCTTGTTGTTCTATTTTTAGAAATAGTGACATTGATCTTGACCTAACTGATCTGAAATAGAATCACAAGCTAGGTATACATATACGCTACTGACACAAACACTTTAAGCACATTAGCTCCATTCTTTTACAATGTTTTTGCCGGATTTTTTTTCTTCTATTTTAGCAACAGTGACCTTCACATTTACCCGACTGGCACAACCGAACTGCCATACATATAAGCATATGCATATAGGAATTTGCATATGAGAAAACTACATACAACATTACAATGCAATCCTCTATACAATTTCGTTATTCAACGAGAACAATTCTCCATCTTCAGGAACAGTGACCTTGACCTTTACCATACACGCCTCAAATGCAAATCAAAGCATGGTCTCCATCCGAGCTTGCTATATCCTTAGTATCATCAAAATTGGTAACTTTACTATTTTTAGCCACAATTACACTGACCTTGACCCGACAAGCTTGCTATATCCAAGGTTTCATTAAGATCGGTCTATGCAAACTAAAGTTATTGACCGGAAACCATCAGCTGGAAGCCACTCGCACGCCCGCCATTGCTCAATATAATACCTTAATAAAAAACGAAGGAAAAATAATACAAAGAACGTTAAAGCTTATTCGGGCTGCTGCTTTTAACGCGAATCTTTCAGCGTTTGGGAACTTACATTTTAAATCGTCTCCGTCGTTCGTTAAAATAACTTGCTCACATTTATATTATATTAAATATGACAAAAATATCTTCACTTAACTGATTTCATTATGTAAGTAAAAGGATTATTGTATTTGGGCGTTTAAGAAAAGGAAAAATGGTGATCAACAATTTTCTCGAAAACTGGAGATGCGCTCAGTAATTCACTAATTTAGCGTCACAAAGATCGTATTAATTTCAACCGAATGAATGCTCATTAACCAAGCTCGATTTATAGTATATTGTCGTATTGTTAGTTCGCTCTTTTTATACAAGTTTCGTGTATCGTTTATTTTTACGCCGCTTTTAATATTCTAGCAAAATTGACAATAACTCTTCAATAAGTAAAAATATCCCTTTAATGGAACTTCTTGTTATATATTCCAAAAACTGTTACTCATGACATACCATGTTTTCTGGTAATATTTTAGATGAACAGCTAGTTTGGTTTTCATAAGCTAGACATTTTACAAGATTTCATAATCAAATATGTTCCATATAAAAAATATCCAGTGCATGCCAATTTATCAGGGCTTACAGATGGTTCTCGCACTTCCAGTATGGATTACATGAAAGTGAATGTCATAAACACCCGTTTCAAACCACTAAACTGTTCGTGCCGGTATAAGTACACAATTATTATATATTGGTATCACCATATGCGCGGACAAGCAATACTTGACCGGATTTCCGAGACTTCGGAGCGCATGTTAATGGACCAATAACTCTGCTGAAAACAGTACGGGATGTTTCTTAACACTTGTCTCCCTTTAAACGGCGGGCTTTTAATGTGGTTATTGTACTGGTTTCTGATTTTCTCTGTGTGTGCGTTCTTGACTGAATTGAAGTTCCCAATGCCCTTACGATCCTGAGACTACATTATGTAAAGAACCACATTTTGCCCCAACTCTGCTATATAATGAACTAAGTAGCACTTGCGGAAGTTGGGACTAATTCTTAATTAAAGCTGCAATTTCCAGCCCATGTTTTTTCGTGAAGGACAGCTGTCTTGGAGTGATCTTTTGCTGTGGNATGGGGGGGGGGGGCGGGCCGGAGTACCCTGAGAGGAAATCCCATCTGTCCGTATTGCGATCGCCAACCTGTTGCACATGCGGAGAAAAGGACTTGAACTCGGGTCGTCGAGGTGAGAAGCGCGTCGACCAACCTATCTTATTTCTTCAGCCTAACTTCCTCTTGCACCCGACGGTCCGGCATAATTGTTCAAATGGTTAAATAAAAATCGACTTAACGATGGTCTTCGTTTAGAGCATAATAGCGTTTATTTTCGTAACCTTTTCGTATCTGGGGAATTACATAAGGCACGTATATCTTGGCACACCGCTGAATATGTAGCCTTGAGCAGGTCCGTGTTTTTTATCGTAAGCTCATGACCTACTGACAATCCCATTCACATCACTCGGTCGATTCACTCCATGGAATCAATACGCCGGGTCGTTATTTCCCATAGCTCCTGAAATTAAACAACAACTAAGGTTTTAAGAAGAATTTTGAAAATATTATTTATACATTGCTTTGATATACATGTACTTGGTAAATTTGAAAGTCGCAAAAAAGTTTTATTCCAAAGATGTGATACTTAAACCATCCCCTCGTTTTACTGTATGACTATGGACAGTTAAATGATTCTCATGCTCGAAATAAAGACTGAATATCGTAAAAGTATTCGGCTATCTTTGCAAAAAAAAGTACATTACACCAACCGTAAAATATTGCAGGGGAGATAATTACGGTTATTGTTAAAGAATTTAAACTCATAGCCTCCCTTGCATCACTGAGACGTTATTGCAAAGTTCACGGGGAATTTTTATGAAATGATCCTGGCATCTATTAAGTTGCCAATACAGGTTTGACAGCTAAGTACCTATAACTTATTAATTCATAAGTAATTTTGTAAACTGATTTGTTTTATATGTGTAAAATGACCCCTAATTTTGACATACTTCAAACTTACATTACCAACTTAGCCAATCTGGTAATTTTAATATGGGGAATATATGTTGTAAGACTGAATGAAATCCCTCAAGACATTCCAGAGGATCTAGCTTACTGAAAACTTTAACCTAGTTCGGACGCCTACGCTTACGCCTGGACGAGTAGAATAGCTTACTTGTTCTTTACAAAGTCGAGCTAAACGTAAATTGCGACAAAGATATGGGCCGCGCTCTATGAAAATGGGGTTTAATGCAAGTGCGTAAAGTGTCGCCCCAGATTAGCCTTTGCAGTCCGCACAGGCTAATCAGAGACGACTCTTTCCGCCTAAACTGGATTTTTGCTAAGAAGAGACTTTGTTTAATAGGGAAAATATAATAAAAGCGGAAAGTGTCGTCCCTGATTAGCCTGTGCGGATTGCACAGGCTAAACTGGAACAACGCTTTACGTTCATGCATTAAACCCCCTTTTCACAGAGCGCGGCTCATATTCATATGACAATAGGCTGTTATCGCAAACTCGAGCATTTCTGACAACCTTCACCGCCGAAAATTGCATTTAATGTGCAGACCTATTAAAAAATGTATATGTACAATCAGAATACAATCTCATGAATATGGACACATGAACGCATGACGAATTAATATTATAACTTTCGAAAAAAAGAAAGAAATTAAACTATACCAAATCATTAAACACGCATTAAACATAGTAACAACTCATTTATCACACATACAACATGATAACAAATCATTTAACACTCGTAACACTTCATCAAACCGCACATCTTTTTTTACATGTGCACGTGCACAAATACCGATAGAATGCCGTCAGAAATACATTTTTAACAATTAACATATAACAGTATAGAAAAAAAGTACAAAAAATGACATTTACAGACATATAATGTCTATAGACGGTTAATAAACCTATAAATTATTTAATAATGAAACAGCACGCGTGTGGTTCATCGCCATGAGCTTAATTTCTCGTCTATGTTCGTATTAAAGATTTGTGTGGCTTTAATCATGTTTGCATTTGTAAAATGACGCGTTTCATTTATTATAAATTAAACATAAAACGCATATTAATGTGCGACGACGTCAACATAATTTGATCCCTATCATTCCTTAATGATAAAAAAACACATCTTATATAAATATTTAACGTGTTAAATTGCAAAATAAAAATACGTTAAACCAGATATTTTAAGATTTAATTTCACACACAAAAAACAGCCAGAATCCTCTTTCAACCTGTAAATGTTATAGTATTTCATTAGAAGCGATACAAAATTACCTTATTACAGTTACAGAGTATCACATTAATTTCAATAACATGCATAATGTTTGGGAGAAATGTTTCGCCGATTGTAATAATGTAAAGCCAACATATATGCTATTAAAATTCGAAGTCTGTAATAAAGAAACAACTCAGCAGTTTAAGTTAAATGAAAGATTTCGAAATTTAACCATAATGCACAATCCACGTGCATTATTATACGTCATTTTATCCGACAATTATTCATTTTTAAAGAAAAAAATAAAACTATCGTCTGGTACACAGGTGCTATATGTATTTTTTAAGAATTATCGTTATTTTCTTAAACCGTTAACACATAGAATTTGCATCAACATGTTATTTCTTTGACAAACTAGAGTGTTAAATATGCCTAGCGTCTACAAAAAAAGGCCTAGACAAACAGCGTAGACCCAGATGAGACGCCGCATGGTGCGGCGTCTCATCAGGGTCTACGCTGTAAGCTTAAAGGAATTTCTGAAAGAAATGTTCTAAATATAGAAATCAATATACTAGAAATCCCTTATTTTGGAAATAAATTGATCCAATTTAGAAGGATGGGAGAGTCCACTATGCATAAATGGGTTAATTTAGTGATTATGATCGAATTCAGCAAAACTGATCGAATATTCAACATGGAATACCAAAACAATTTAGGGTCGGCACACAAAATATAGGGTCAGTCGGGTTAGTGGAAACATAAACATGTATACGTCTTACGATGGCCTTTATCAGATTTGTAATTTTAAAAAGCTTATGACATTGACTCCGTCAGCTTTTTTGACCATAAGCAAATCCTACTCACAAGATGTCGCGGTCGTTCGTAGCGGAAGTACTTGGGAAAGTCATTAGACAACTGCGCAACCTTCACGCGCACATCACCTACTTCAGTTTCCAATGCAGTTAACTTCGAACGGAAGTAGTTATAAGCGGGACTGGTTATTTCTAGATCTTCGATTGTGAAAACAAATCTGAAAACAACGATACTGGTGAATACATGTACCTATCGATGTTAAAAGGGCAGATGATTCTCATCACAGTATTGCAAACAGGAACCAGTCGTTCAAAATGTTAACGGTTGGTTAAATTAACCATGGTCAATTTTGGAAACACATTACTCTTTCTTTACAGACATAACTTTGATATGATGGATAGAATCAATATAACTAGTTACTACTGTGTTCTGCTTTTGGGCAGTGATTAATTAACTAAGAATGTCCAAACCATGGTCATTATTAATCTATGGCTAACGTTTGAACAACACAGGTCAGCTGGATGGCATAGCCTCTTTTGAAAGCCAGTAAATACATTCATCCCAATGAGCAAACTGTGCTCAAAAGGGCTTAAAAGTATAATCCGATAGACTTGCACCAGAATGGGCTACATTTAGCAAAACTCAACGCTAACAAACAAAGCACACATATTTAATATTCAACCATTATTATTATAAAAAAAAACTATTAGTGGCGGATAAATGGGTCAGCGTTGTTTGTACCTTGGGACCTAAAGAGGTTTCAAAAAAATTGAAGATCCGGTTAACAATTATCACTTGAATTGATAAAACAATACACTTATAATGGACTGAAAACATATTTTCATTATAAATTAATGGTTACCTCTTTTCTAAACTAAATAGGAACTTCCTGTTACCATCGCGCGGCACTGCGCACAGATGACGTATCATCCGGAAGAGCACGTCAATCATGTTGCAGTCGTATACCACTGAAACCAACAAACACATACACACATGTGTCGTGTTCTGAGAAAACTGGGCATAATGATTGTGCGCAGTCTGCACAGGCTAATCAGGGACGACAATTTCCGCTTTTATGACATTTTTCGTTTAAAGGGACTGAATACAACGAATGACGAAAAAAGAAAAGTTCTAAAATACCGTATTTTTTACAATTATTAGTTTATATTGATTAAAATATCACGACTGGTATATTACATTACTTAAAAAAAGTTCATATTTTCAGTATATTCGGTAATAAAATTTCGCGATGTGAAATCGAAAGTACATCGCGAAAAAAGGTGGCATAACGATATACACACTATAAATAACGCAATTAGATTGATCATTTTATATATAAAATACATACAATTCACTACGCATCCACAATTTGCATTCCTGTGTGTACCACGTGACGATGATGATCAATCTACTTGCGTTATTTATAGTTAACTGGTAGACATACCCAGTAAAAATAAATAAATAAAAAAATAAAGTAAAAATAAAAAAATAGACTTTTTTCAAGTAATGTTATATACCAGTCGTGATATTTTAATCAATATAAACTAATAATTGTAAAAAAATACGGAATTTTAGAACTTTTCTTTTTTCATCATTTGTGGTTAACAGTCCCTTTAAATGAAGTCTCTTCTAAGCAAAAATCCAGTTTAGGCGGAAAGTGTCGACGAAAGGGACGACACTTTACGCACATGCATTATGCCCAGTTTTCTCAGAACGTGACACACATGTCCACCAAATGTAAATTGGTCTGCAATTTATCAACTTATTTCTCAATGAAATCAGTTGGTTAAAGATAGTAGTTACTATATTAGACCAAATATATTATGCACCAATATCTGTTTACAAATGGAAACACTGTAAACAACGGGAATGTAGCATATATACAACTACAAACAACAAGATAGTCTTTACGAATCAAAATTCCCGAGTTAAATTTGAAATCTTAAATACAATGTTTGTCAACATGAGCTTCATATGAGGAAAGTTAATGTCCTTAATGTCATGTACTGCAAACGTGTGTGTTATACTGATGTGTATGGATTATATTGAAGGATTATAGGGATGATATTAAAAACAACACCAGCAATCCACATTTTATAATTATAGTTTAACTGTTACATATATGTGTCGCGTTTTGAGAAAAATGGACAAAATGCTTGTGCGTAAATTGTCATCCCAGATTAGCCTGTGCAGTCCGCAAAGGCTTATCAGGGACGACAATTTCAGCTTTTATGGAATTTTTCGTTTAAATGATGTCTCTGCTAGGCGAAGATCCAGTTTGGGCGGACAGTGTCGTCCCGGATTAGCCTGTGCGGACTGCACAGGCTAATCCGGGACGACACTTTACGCACATGCATTATACCCAGTTTTCTCAGAACGCGAATCATATTTTTCACTTCAAATGCATCGGATTTCGTTGACTCATCGAAAGTCGTAACTAAGCTACTATGTTCAAACTTTTTTTTAAGTTTAATTGGCCAGTGTTTTAAAGAAAGAAATATCGCATGTTACTGATTAAAACCTATTGAATTTAGCTAGATTATAGCAAACGTACATGAACAAAAAAAGTGTACTGCACAACCAAAGTTAGTGGTGATAGCATTTTTATGTTTCAATACCGTAGTTTTCAAGAAAAATTTCGAAGTAGTTCACTAAAAAAAATTCAATTTTAAAATTTATAAGAACCGCCCAAAATAACCCCTCATAATAAACTTCGTGTGTTTGGGTATTAATAACCATCCGTTTGCTCAGGAGCTGTTATTCTGCATCACTATTTTACAACAGAAATGTGAATATTGCCATACCGTCTGCTGCTAGTATAAGGTCGGCCTGTTGAATAGCCAAAATGTCGTCTGTGGTCAGCGAGAACTCGCCTGTCTCATTTCCCTCTGAAAAATGTTCACACATAAATATTTGCCCTCGTGACAACACATGCAAACGAACGATGTTGGTGTTGGGCGCGTGGCAAAGTCACTACCCCACCGCACAACTAACCTCCCCTTGCGAAACAAATGAAATAAAGGAATAAACAATAATCAAACATTATATATATGATCATAACATATGTCATAAATCATCCGGTTAACAACATCGTTACGATTGATGAACAATATTTACAAACGTGTTTGTTTTAAGTTGTTTTATTTAAAGGCAATTTTATTGGAAAATGAATCGTTTGCGGACAATTCCATGAAAGAGTGGACAAATACGTCTAGGTAAAAGGGCCGATATTTGACGGGTCTGAAAGAAGGAAATAAAACCGGCNTACAAAAATCATGTCTTTCAGTTTCTTATTTACCGTATTACAATAAAAGTATCACATACCAGTAACTGGCCACGCCAAACACAAACATAACGCAACACAGAGGCAACATCCATTCATATCCATCGTGATTCTTCGTCTGAGAAGCAAATTTCGTTTTTATGGGTAAACAATCCCGTAAGTGAACATTTCGGGGTCGTCAACTATCTAATCGGTGACGCGCGGTTGACATTGCTGCGTTGCCACTGATATACACGTGAACAGTGGTGTATCATCTCTTTTAAACGCCTTCGTGAGATATTTTGGGCGTGGACATTGTTTTCGAGTGAAGCGCTAATTTAAGTTTGATGAAATGGCTATGGGTTTTATACCAGCAAATTACTGTCGATAATTGTATACAGAAAAGGAAAACTGCGTTGTTGTTATGAATTTAACTCAATTGCTCAATGAGTGCGAATATGATAGTATGCATTGCGCTAAGAATAATTGCTTAATTATGAAGTTAATTAAAAAGAACATTTGAATTATGGTGCATATATGATAATTTAATGTGCTATTTTTAGCATAGCTGTGTCCGTTTATATTCATATGTTAGTGCGAAAAGGACATGTTGATATTAGAATAATTTATACCCAATTTAAGGTAGAATTAGTTACTGACTTACTGGTATAGGCCTTTCCCAAAACTAGGTGACCTCCCTTTGAAATAACCCCCTTTTATTGCAAATACGTAATTACTCACAGTGCATGTCCAACTCCTGGGGACATTTCTCTTAGTCATTCATTTCATCATATGATTATTGATTGCGAATTAAACGTTTATTAATATAATTTCTGATTAAAATATTAACATTATATGACTTAAGCTATAAATAGTTTATCCCACTTTTACAGCGAATTCGGTTGATTAAAGCCCCGTTGACTATAAATTTCTGCTATAAACCACGGCTTGAAATGACGTCATTTTTTTGACAAAATGACGCCATAAATCCAGCGAAATTATCCAGTTAAACTAATTTTGTCTAAATAAAAAGGTTAACTGAATAAAAAGTGGTATAAATAGAATAATAGGTTAGTATTGATAAAAGATCAGGTTTATCATGCTCGGCACGAAACGAAAAAGCACTCACCAAGGCTCGTACTTTTTGTTTTCTAAGCCTCGCATGATAAACCTGATCTATAATCAAAACTTACCTATTATTCTCTACATAACTAATTATAAACAATACCCCTGATCTAATGCAAGTGCTTTATGTAG
Source organism: Dreissena rostriformis (assembly GCA_007657795.1). Taxonomy (NCBI): domain Eukaryota; kingdom Metazoa; phylum Mollusca; class Bivalvia; order Myida; family Dreissenidae; genus Dreissena; species Dreissena rostriformis. The sequence continues at coordinate 36,439 of VMBQ01000125.1, read as the reverse complement.
ATAATGCTAAGGTCTGCATTTTGGTGCATAGATATGATGTAAAATAGTGATTGAAATAAAATAAAGTAATTTACAGATACACATACCTGCAAATAAAGATGTCTTTGGTCCACAGGATCCCTCAGAAAACTTTATGCAGACCAAAAACACACGATGAATATGGATACGTAAAACACGTCTATCTTTGAGAATGGCTGCTGTATGACTGACGATTCTCCGCCTCCGTTTCCGGTCAATCGATTATTAGCAACCGCACTGTTTCTGGTTACACACCAGTAAATTTCACCACACTCCCCCCCCCCATTTTATCTAACGGGGAAGAGACATAGGGTCCTTTTTCAATCTTCAATTCCATCATTTATTTGCTTCATAAAAAGTCTGGCCTAAATTTAAATTCCGGGCCCTGGCAATACTTTATTATATTTTTAAATCTGTGGCGCTCCAGTTATTGTTCATAAGCACAAATTATCTCTTCATTCTAACCCTATTAAGATTGTTAAATTGGGCCCAGCATATATTTCCATTTTCTTAAACTTCTATTCAACAACTGAGTCCTTCCAAAAGTTCACTTCCATTCATTGTGACACTAGTTACACTTTATACACTCCAGATTTTCTTTTCCGTTTACATTATTGTCCTAAACTTTATAAAATCCATACTCAATATTAAAAAATAGGCCAAACCAATGACATTAAAACACCAAACAAATAACATTTAAAAACTTATACAGATTACAGCCCAAACAATTGTCTTGAATTCCTTAACGTCAGCTTGCACACTTCCCTGACATCACTTCCTCGATAGGACGCTATGACATTGGCTACCTCCCCTAAAAAGGATGGAGTGCAAATCCGGGCCCCAGCTGGACGGAAATACGGTGAGTCCGTTTCGATTAACAGCCGGTTTGCCGGGACCCTCCGGACTGCCTGTTTCTTCGACTCCGTGAACCGGTGGGCCTGTCCTGAATAGCTTAAATAGCAATGAGGAAACGCTTTGCACCAGCTAACAACTACTTCTTGAGCGCCAGTGAAGCAGCGTAACGCCACCCTTTGCGTCCGAGCCACATTCGACTTCAATAATTCCAGACATTCCAGATATAGTACTCCGGCCTGCCGATCCTCCCCATCCCGGACATGTAGAATTACTGGTTGACAAGGCGATGACAATTCCAATATCCTCGTCAAAACTTCTTCTTGCAATACCCAAGTTTCAGGTGGCTCTGTACGATCCAACCCCACTTCTCCTAACGTCACTACTCTCTCGCTTCTCAGAAGATGCTTTGGACGGAGGTAAAGCTCAGGGTTGAATCTTGTCGCCTTCCGGGGATGTAGTCCCACCGCGACACCAAACCCAGCCTGAGCCGGGAAAGATGTCGGGTAGGTCTCGGGGTCGCAGTAGATTATGACTCCTCCTACCACATCCACTTCAATTTGGGGTCTGGTCCCTACATCAGCATCCAGAACAGTCCGGATGTCAGAGTGGTATGGCATTCCCAATTTCGCTAAAGAGCGATCCAAATGGAAATGGGAATCAATGGCCGGAATCCTCAAGGATACAGGTTGCTCCAGTTCCTGAGGCATGTCTCTGTTACACCTGGCCAACAAGAGGGCTGTCTAACCAGTAAGTGCAAGGTACTCTTGGACAGTCATGTGTTGTATGTCTGGACCAGCATGGGCCGGTTTATTTCTTGGAGGTACATCCCCAGCCACAACCGGGGGTGTAGAGGTACTTGGATTCGGAACTTGTACTTGTAGCCCAGCCACAGCCGGGGGAGAAGAGGTACTCTGATTGTCCAGGTTGAAACATAGCACTTGTCTATCCCTTGGTAGGTGTTTCAGTAGACACACAAGTACACGCCAATGAGCAAGGAGGGCCTGCGAATTCAGGCGCTGGATGTTGAAATCCACTTCCGGCCATCCTGATTGACGGGCGAACGAGGACAACCATTGTTTGTTTGCTTCAGATATGGAAACTTCTGGGTTAATTCCCAAGTCGTTACTCCGGGCAAAATCCAGAAGGACGCCCAGCCTATCAGTATCTACTAACTGCAGGGCCAACCACCTGAGCCCTCGCAATCGAGCTACTTGCCAAGCTGGATCCGCCAAATGAGCTAGTTGAAACCTCTGGGGAAGATGTTTAGCGAAGACGTGCCGACTTAAATGACGGGACTCAGATGCACATCCTATCAAAGGACACCTGGACGTCCGTTTCTTCTGAATGGTCGATTCCATGCGGCTTCCCAGTCTAGCCCAAACGGATGGTTTCTACACTTTTCTCGCCGGATAACCTTCTTGCTGCCCTTGCGTAGCTTTTTCCGGTTCTTCCCTCATCTGGTGACTCCTTTTACGTTGTTCTCTCTCAACATAGGAACTGTTGGTAAACACCCGTGTTGAGATTACCAATGGTGCCAGGTTCCCAGCCTCGACCGGGACCCTAGTTACCCAAGTATTAGGGACTCCAACCAAGGTCGGGGTCCCCTCCACCGGAGCACGTTCTTCTGCTTCTGAATCGCTGGAAACGGAAACTGCTTCTGTCTTGATCAGCGGGGTGTCCTCACACTGCCCCACTTCATCAACGACGGAGAACTGTCCCACTTCATCCAACGCAGTAAAGACAGAAGAAGTTGACGGGTCATCTTCTTCCTGCGCTATAACCAAAAGAACTTCGATCTCCATGGGCAGCTCTCCGTCGTCCCCAGAAGCCTTCTCCATCTTGCTCTCTCCCAGCGAAACAGTTGCCGGGACTTCAGATACCGTAGCGGGTAAGGCAGGGAATCCGGACTGTAAACTCGAGAAGGTACTCGGTCGTCCAGCTGTCTGCAGTACCTTACCACCACATGAACGCGCATCCAGAGACACACCTACACCCTTCTTCTTGGCCGCAGGTTTGCCGAACGCCTTCTCGACAAATTCCTTAGAGCAGATGACGTCCGCTCTGTAACGCAGATCAGACACAAAGCGGTGCTTCCGTTGCCTCACCGTAATGTCGTATTGACCTTTCAGTAGTTCCTCACGCTGGTCTTGTCTCACCCTTTAGGAATGTACTCGTCCCAGGGCATGCACCAGCTCTCTCGCCGTGCCGTACAGGAGTCTGCCTTCCGAGTTGGCCTGTTCTATCTCCTGTACCACCCGGGCCGTCTTCTCCATAAACTCCCTCCACCCTCGTTTGGGACTATCGGTTGCCAAGCCGGAGTCAGACATGCTTAAACATATAACCACTTTAAAACTACATTTTCAAGCATATCAGTCACTAGCGAGAGTTACGTCTTACAACAATTTGGTCACTTATATTTCTTTATCGATTACACTACATTTTCAAGAATATCAGTCACTAGTGAGAGTTACGTTTTACAACAATTTGGACACTTATATTTCTTTATCCTCACACCTTCCTCCTCACTCACATTCACACATCACCCATGAAACCACTCATCACACCAATCGCACTGAATCATAAAAGAACCGTCATCGGGTTGTCTACACAAACAATATATGGTTTCGTCACTGTCAACACCTAAAAGTCCAGTCAGTCGGTCAATTTCTTGACTTGCCCATTTTGGAAGATTTATTTCCTTGCAGATTTTCAACCGATCATGATTTACTGTCTTGACCACATTTTTGTGCCTTATTCGGTACAGATAAGTAGATATTTGCTGGCTGTGTCACTATCCCTGGTCCGTCCCATTTGAATGACAGTTTTGAACTAAACCCCCTTCTTGTGTGCGGTATCCAGCATATATACCGGATCACCCACCTTGTTGGTTTTGCTGTTAAGCCGGAGATCATAATCTCTTTTCCTTGTTTTCTGCGTGGCCTTCAGTGTTTCAGTGCACCTGCTACCTGAGGTAAGTTAACATCCCAAGAGTCCTGACGGTTTGCTGTAAAACACCGTACGGCCTCCATTAACCTTCGATTATACCGCTCCACTTGACCATTTGCAGAAGAGCAGTAAGGAGTGATCCGTTTTTTGTCTATCCCCAGAAGGCTGCACACATCCTTAAACAGTTTACTTTCAAAATGTGTGCCCCTATCTGTGAATATCTCGAGCGGAATACCAAACCGGGAAAAGAATTGATTCACCATTGCTTCAGCTGTAACTTCGGCAGAAAGTGACGGTAGCGGAATTCACTCAACCCATTTTGTAATTGGTCTACCATCATTAATATATATTCATTTCCTCCTTGTGTGTTTGGCAACGGCCCCATGAAGTCCAAGTGAACTCTTTCCATCGGAACCCCAGAATGATAAATTTGCATTTCCCATTTGGCTGTTCCATTTGGTTTCTTACTGCGAGCACACTCCGAACATTTTTCAATATAACGTTCGATGTTCTTAACCATTCCCTTCCAGTAGTATTTTTCTTGGATTTTCCTTTTTGTCCGGTCAATCCCCTGATGACCAGCTAAAGGTATATCATGTTTGTAACTCAAAACCGGTGCCCGGAGACTTTTTGGCACCAGCAGCTGTTCTAGACCGCTCTCCGGATCAAGCCGATAGGTTAATCCCTCTTTCAAGATGAAGCATGTTCGGTTAATCCAATAAAACTTCTCTGTAGCACTAGCTAAAAACAATTCCCCTTCTGATGGAGTGACTTGTGTAATCAGCCAGCTGTACAACAATTTGAATTCATACTCCTTTGCTTGAGCTTCACAGAACTCAGTCTCAGTTATTTGGTTCATTTCCTCTTCCCGAACAGTGATTATAACCTCCCCTGTATTGACTATACCCGGATCCCATACTTTCCGTGTCTTCTCAGGCTCTTTTTCCATTGATATTGCCAAGGGAACCACGTCATCTACATCCGACGCGAATTGTCCCCAGTTCCTCTCTGCCCGTTGGCAGTAGTTACATCCCCTGCAAGGCAAATTCTCCAAACCACGACCCAGAATATACTCCTCGCAATCATTCACAATGGGTTCCCTGGAAAAAGCATCAGCATTACCGTGCTTTGCACCTGCCCTATGTTTGATTTCCATGTTATACTGGCTAAGTTCCTCCAGCCAGCGTGCAATCTGTCCTTGTGGTTCTTTAAAGCGGAATAACCATGTCAAGCTGCTATGATCAGTGCGCAAAATGAAATGACGCCCAAGAAGATAGTGACGGTATTGCCGGGTAAAGCGGACCACAGCTAAGAGTTCTTTTCTGGTCGTGCAGTACCGTTTCCGCTCTTTGGTTAGCGCATATGACCCATAAGAAATTTCTCTTGGTTGTCCTTCTTGTATCTGGTAAAGCAAACCCTCCAATTGCTTCCTCAGTGGCATCTGTGTCCAAAATGTAAGGATCCTTGTCGTTTGGCAATCACAATACAGGAGGAGTAGTTAAAGCAGACTTCAAATCCATGAAGGACAGTTCTTGCTCTGTACTCCATGTGAAATCCTTCTTTCCTGTGATAGCATACAATGCCCTTGACCGGTCTGCGTAGTCTTTGATAAACATTCGGTGATAGTTTGCCAAACCTAGAAATCTTTCCACGTCGTTAGATGTCTTGGGCGTTGGCCAATCCAACACAACTTGAATGTCGCTTTCCGACATAGTCAGACCCTCCGGGCCTACCCATCGGCCCAGAAATTCTACTTTCCTTTGGAATAACAAACACTTCTTGGGTTTCAATTGCAATTGGTATTTTCGGAATCTTTCAAAAAATTTCCGGAGTGTACCCAGGTGGTCTGAGAAGCTTTTTTCCCATTGCCAAAATATCGTCTAAGAAGGCCAAGATTTCATTTCACGTCAGCCCTTGTAGTACCAGGTTTACTACTCTGGAGTATGTTCCCGTGCATTACAAAAGCCGAATGCCATTTTCACAAACTGGAATAAGCCATACTTGGTGCTGAAAGCCGTCTTTTTCCTGTCTGTCTCCTTTATCGGTATTTGCCATTACGCGGAGTTAGCGTCCAGCTTAGAGAACCATTTCTGTCCGGACAGCATATCTGTACAATCCTCGATGAGGGGTAATGGATAAACATCCTTCTTCGTGACATCATTAAGCCCTCTATAATCTACGCATCACCGCACCGACCCATCACGTTTGCGGATCAGTACTGGACTTGCGTTCCAATCAGAGTAAGATGGTTCAATAACACCAGCTTTTAGCATTATATTCACGTGCCCTTCTTCTTCCGATACAAATGCGATTGGAGTTCTCCGTGGTTTTTGCTTCACTGGCCTGGCATCACCGGTATCAATCTCGTGTTCCATTGCTGTAAAATTTTCCAGGTCATATTCATCTTTAGCGAAGACATCTTGAAATTCAAACAGCAAGGAACGCAACTGCTCCCTCTCATCGCCGCTCAAATGTTCACTAGATCTTCGCCAAACATCTAGGAGATATTCCGGTAACTCCTGCGTATCTCCTTGTTCCACCATGTTGACCTCTCCTTCACACAAATATTTTTCAGGCAATTGAGACACCACTTCCACCGTCTCCGCTGTCCCCACACACGTATGCTTTTTCAACCTAACAATATGGTCACTCAGGTTAAAAACAGTCACAGGTATTTGTGTCCCAGTATGTAACAACCGGGATATCAGTAGGTCTTTCATGTCAGTCCCTTCAAGTATAAATGTCCCCGGTTGTTCTTTTACAGTACAGAGTACAGTTGTTACGCATCTGGGAGGGATTTTAGTCAATTTGGAGACCGTAACCTTAGATACCCGTGGTGTTTGTGTTTCCTTACAGGTCATATATAGAGTCTGTCCCCCTATCTTAATATACAAATCCGGAATATTTATGTATGCACTATACTTTGTCATAAGGTCCTTTCCCCAGAAGCATGTCATTGTCAATAGGGGCCACATACACATTCTCACAAATCTCCCTGTCATCCATCTTAATCAATATAGGACCAGCTACAAAACCGGTCATTCTCATGTCTTTTTTGCCGTCCTTAAGGTCACGTGTTTTAAAATAGGTATATCATTACCAATTCTATCGAAAACTGTCTGAGAGATAATGGTCACTTGTGTCGCCGTGTCATTCACAGCATCAATTTCCAGCTGTTGTATTCGTATTGGTATTCTAAACAGAGTGTTGCTTGTCTGTACCTCATGGACTTGTATTTCCTCTAAGGTATTAGTCCGGCCATCCACCTGTTGGATCGAAGTAAGGCCTCCGACTCCGACCCACTGCTGTTTTAATCACTGTCCACAAAGGAATCTTGCCTTTCCTTTTTCGCAACACGTTGCAATTCCGCGCAATCTTTCCGCCAGTGCCCAGTGTTTTGGCAGTTGAAACATCTTCTCTCGCCTTCAGGAGAACGTGACCTGTTTTCTCCCGATGGAGACTGCTTATTCGGGTCATGTCCGATGGGCTTCTGGAAGGAGATAGAGAAGATCTTCGTCTTGGTATTGAAGATAATTTTTCAATTTTATCTGCAATCATGTTTACTTTCTCCTCAAGACGACAGAACCTCTTTTCAAAGTCCTCCATTTTATCCTCTTCCCTTTTTCTTGTTATGCCTGGCGGTGACTTTGGTGCCGTGACTGCTGCCACTTGAACTTCCGCCACGCCCCTCTCGTTATTGTTTCTTGCTTGTTGTATATTATGCCGCGGGTGTATTTCGCCCACTTTACTTTGTCAATCGCCTCCTCCATGGTTGTAGGTCTCATATTCGCCACTCCTTCCCCGACATGTTTATCGACTAGACCATGACAAAAACGTAGTATGGTTTGGCGATTCATGTGATCGTCCGGAAGATCCCGGAAGGCATGGGTCGCCAAGGTCATCAATATATCGGCCCAGTCATCCAACAACTCGTCTTTCTGCTGACAAGCATTGGAAAACTTAATCATGGCTGTTTCGGGGAGTTCCTGGCAACCAAAACGCCTCTCCAACTTCTCCATGATGGCATTATAATTGATATCCGGTATCTTATCCGTTATCAGAGTATGGTAATCACTCGCCGTGTCAGTTAGACACAAGCACAAGTAATCTTTTTTCTCCCTTTCATTCCAATCATTCACCACCACATAGCGGTTAAACTTGCTTCTTAACGACTTCCAACTACCCTTTCCACTATACGAAAGCGTCTTTGGTTGTTGGGTCAACCTGTGTCGTCTGTCATCATGCCGGTGCGTTCGACCAGCATTATTCTCTCTTTCGGGAACAATGCCGCCCCTAGCTGCCGGTTGAACGTTGGGTTGTTCATTTGTACCTGCGGGTAATACATTAAGTTGTACATTTGTCCCTGCCGGTGCGAATCCCTGGTTGGCTGCACCAGCCTGTACTCCAATCCCTTGGTGTCCCTCTATGCTTGTGAAAGGCTGAGCCGGGTACCACTGTGTATAGGGGGACCACATGTATGGAAATGCATTTTGTTCTTGTTTCCATGGTGGGAACTGCACTGGTTGCCCAGGGTATGGCTGATAAATTTGTTGTGGTTGGTACAGCCCAGCTGGTTGCGCCGGGTACTGGTATGGCAATGATTGTTGAGGTTGAGTCTGTACTTGCTGCGAAAATTGTCGATGCTGATCACTCGGCTGTCGCGGAGTACCAGATACTGCAACCCTGTATCGACTATCTGGGCTTTCTTCACGTTTAACAGCCTTCGGTCGAGTCCCGTGCTTATTTGTAAATGATGAAGGAGGTCCGGATAGTTTATTAACGGCCGTGTCGATTTGTTTGGTTGTCGTATGCAACCACTGCCGGTCCTTATCAACTGCCTGTACTTTGTCTTCAAACGTCGGTGATCTCTGTTTTGTTAAATAACTCCACCACGGCAAATCCTGTTCATCTTCTTCATGTTTGTCTGTTAGGGAATGTGTCCTCAGTTCGGCTGAAGAAGACCCCCACTGCTGCTCCTTCTCATCTGTCTGTTTTCTGTCTTCCGGAGTCTGTGTCTTCGGAACGTTGTTGACTGCCCCCAGAGTGTTCGTTTCATCTTCCACATCATCCCACCTACCGTGCTTCTTTTTAACAGACACCTCTTTTTCTTCCTTCTCATTTTCCCTGTCGGAGAAATCTTGCAATGGTGACAGCGCTCGTCTTGGCTGAGCGACCAGAGTTTCTTCCGGTTGCTCTGCAAATGTTTCAGAAGATGGTTGCGTTTGTTGGGCGACAACATTCTCTGGCGGTTGCTTCGAGAATCTTACAAAACTCCAGAACTCCGGAGTTGGTTGGAAACCTCGTAATGAAGACAATTCCAACTTCGGTACATAGCCATAGTTCTCCCTTAAATTGAGTATTGCTTGTGCCGTCTTGTCTCCAACACCGCGGAGCGATTTCAGTTCCTCGAATGATGCTGTGTCTACATCAATTTTATCAGCCATGATTTTGAATAGACGCACAGGATGTTAGGGGAAAAAGAAATGGTCACTAGGTATTAACTAGGAAGGTCAATGTCAATTTGAAAATTGGGAGTGTCAACTTATTGTCCAGGTCAAGTCTAACTTAAAGTAAATCTAGTATCTCACTTAAACTATGCCACACACACACACTTGCAATTTAAATGCAATGATCTGTAAAACTGATATATTAAAAACAAAACAGATATTAAAAACAAAAATTAATCTAAATATTCCTTGCTCACAACACATTTTCTTAATAAACTGAACCCAATCACACTCCAACATACAATCAATCAATACTCTCTCTCAACCCAATCAATAATGGAAACACACATTGATATCAAATGGACATATATGTAATAAAACAAATGGCCATAAACACCAAAAAATTATGTATTAAAAATATAACAGCCAGTATTTGATGCCGGGTATTTTAGTCGTCGATAATTTTAACTATTGATACGGTCCAAGTATGAATATTAATTAATGGTATGTGATTCTTTTACTGACTCCAGCATAATGGGCAATTATTACAGGGACTGGGTTTGGTGTATACCTATAACCTCCACTAAACCAGCCACAGCCGGTAAAGTTGATTCAGGTCTGGCGCGATCCCCAGCTATGCCGGGGAACCGATTGTCCCTCCGCTCACTGCGACTGTCCGACCGCACTGCAGGTCTCCTCTGTTCCCTCCGGGCCCAGATACCTCCGGGTTCAGGAACTCGTGCACTGGTTCGCTAGAACACAACTAATGTAAAAACAAAGACATTAAATGATCGTTCTCAAAAATAATTGCAAAGTTTTTAATCACACTGTTAGCAATCGCTTGAAAAGAAAATGAAATTTTAAATCTTTTTCTTTATCTATTGTTCACCGTGCTCTATTATTTAACAATTGCTTTAGAGTTACTACGTATAGCACATGGTGCGCTATTTAGGAAGTAGAAAAGCTTTACGGTAAACCAAAATATGCTTGTAATATATCCAGTCGCTCAGAAAATTTCCAATTTCAACTATGCATACACCAGTTATGATCCTAATATGTGATGAAACAATATAGCATGTTGCAAATATTTGCAATAGTCTAACAATGAAAAGAACTTACAACGATTTCCACTGCGTTTTTTTNATTTATTTCCAAGAAAAAAAAAATATATATAAAAAATAAAAGTTAAATTGAAATGTTATTGCTATTGTCCACTAATATCCACTAGCGTAACTAATTACCTTTATTAGTGAAACTAAATATCCATGAACAACATAAGCAATTGCAGAAATTCCAATCTCCGGAATGTAAAAAAAGGAAAGATTACCGTTTCCGGTTAGCTAATGGCAACAACCAATGAAACACGGGGAATCCCAAGCTATTAATAGATTGCTGTTCAAACCGGGAATTTTAAAATTTACAACGATATGATATCGCAGCTTGCAGTTGAAACAAGTCTCAAAAGAATACTCACGCAAACTTTGAGATAAACTGAATTATATAGTATTCCAAATAAATGAAAATACAAGTACTTCCACTTTAACTGTTTACTAATGAATTTTAAATCCAGAAAGTTATTCTGGGCCAATGCAAGAATTTTACAATTCCAGCATACTGAAATATCAATTACTTGACAAAATTATCACAATATATGAATATTGTACAATGCAATTGTCAATAATATTTACCGACAACTGAAAAAAAACAAGATGGCGGACAATTTTCCCGCCAATGTTTCGATTATTGCCGAAACAAAAATATCGAAATATTCTTGCACTTCTTGAAGTGCAATGAATTGCTGTCACCATTGTGCAATTTTTCTTGTCCGGGCTATTTCTCAGCAACTAATGACCGGATTTCAATGAAACTGTATGGGAAGCTTTACTACCAATGGGAGATGTGCATATTATCAGCGGGTTCTGGTCAAGATCAGCAATTTCAACAAAATTTTAGTTTAATGTATTATTTCTCCCAATTGTATTTGTGATGTTTGTAATCTGCCAGTTCTTTAAATTTTATCTCTGCATGAATATATTTGTTTTAAAAACCTCATGTCTTAATAGTCTATAGGATTGATTATGTATAATTTAATGCTGATGTTTGTTTTAAATATGCATGTTATTTATTGTTATTATTGTAAATGTCGGTTAATAGCTATTCATAGCTAATGTTTCTTTGTTACACGTGTACCGACTTAAAATAAAATTTGATTTGATTGATTTGATTTGGATGATTTTTCACAGAGTTATGGCCCTTTGAAAAAATTTCATTAACTGTACATATAGTGCAATTTTTCTTGTCCGGGCTATTTCTCAGCAACTAATGACCGGAATAAGGTCAAGGTCAATAATGACCTCCAAGGTCAAAGGTAAAAAAAGTCCAAGCACATTGGCTATAACTTTTGCAATATTGAAGATAGCAACTTTATATTTGGCATGCATGTGTATCTCATGGAGCTGCACTTTTGAGTGGTGAAAGGTCATGGTCAAGGTCGTCCTTCAAGGTCAAAGGTCAAAAAACATTTATTTGTTTTCATTTGTATCTCATCGACCTGCACATTTGTAGTGGTGAAAAATTCAAGGTCAATGATGACCTTCAATGTCAAAGTTTAAAAAATAAAATCCAAGCACCCACAGCTGAGCGTTGGCACCCGCTATGCGGTGCTCTTGTTCACAGAGTTATGGCCCTTTGAAAATTTCTATTAACTGTACATATATTGCAATTCTCGTCCGGGCTTTTTTTCCTTAACTACTGACTGGAAGTCAATGAAGCTTTATGGGAAGCTTAACTACCTTGAGGAGATGCGCATGTTATTAGTGGGTTCTGGTTAGATGATTTATTTAGAGAGTTATGGCCCTTTGGAATTGTTAAGTTGCTTAACCATCCATCGTATTATTTTGTCCAAAGTTATGCCCCTCAAGACGTTTCCTTTTATCTGAATATATAGTGCAATATTGTGACAAAAAAACCTTTGGGGAGCATCACCCGTCTCCGACGGTTTCTTGTTTCTCTAAAAGTTGCTCTGTGGCTTTTAAGTGCAGTTATGAGGGGGCATTGTGTTTGTTTAAAATTGAATTCATGGTTATATGGGATAAAAAGATACAACCCCACTAATTTTTAAGGTATTGTTTGTTGTATTTGTCCATAGTTTCA
>VMBQ01000125.1:0-21427 GCA_007657795.1 Dreissena rostriformis | reverse complement strand
AATATACTCACATTTAAAGTGCAGCATATAGAGAATACTAGGTCGGTGCCGAATAAAGCGAAGTTTATTTTGCGAGGCTTAGAAAATCTGAACCACGAGCCTTGGCGAGTGGTTCAGATTTTCGGGCCGAGCAAAATGAACTTCGCTTTATTCGGCACCGACCTAGTATTCGATTTATCTCATCAATATTCTATTTATCCTACATTTTTTTTAATATTCAATTTGTTGGTTATGCAATCAAAATAGTAGTATTTAATTGCTAAACACAATAGCAAAATCAGATTAAATTAAATGAATCTAACCTTGCGTAGTAATATTAAAATTGTTTGTGATCTTTCCCGTTTACTCCACTCGAAATAGTCCTTAAGATTAACGAATTCCACACAAAAGCTAGTAACAAGACATAAATATCGCTATATGCCTCGATTCAAATTTAATCAGCATTCCAAATGTTACACACTCAAGTAGAACACAAACGCTTTTGTTCAAATTAAAATTCTAGTTTCACCACTGCAATATACAAAAGAATGGCTGCCATTTTGAACTTACTTCAGGCATGATTCAGCATTTACCCCCGCCGATAATGTAAATTTTAGTCAAAAACAACTATTCCTTTTACCTACTTTTTACTAACTGTCATAACAAAGTCAAACATCTACTGCTTCTTGTTCTACTCACTAAAATGTGTAATTACCATGTTTATTTTCGTCAGTTTTGTTTGCTTTTATAGCGAGTTAAAACTTTTGCACACAAAACAAAATTGATTTCTTCATCGCCATTTGGTATTAAAACACGATTACCTCAATGACAACTTTAATCCAATCCTAATAAAAATACAGTTACAACGATATCTACTTCAATTTTCTGTTCTTCAATCTTTTTTTTTTCGACATTTATTTTTCAGAACGCTTGAATTTGTTCTGACTCAGCACACATTTTTTTTTAAACCGTTCTTCTATCGAAGCGAGTTATTTTATTAATATCAGAATTTACAATTATGCATTACAACCATACAATCCGAAATACGTTTTGGATTCGTTCGAAGCTTCTTTTAAAAATATTTTACTGTTAAATAAATAAACACGTCCGACTTGTCCATCTTAAAATCCAGAGAGTCAAAATTAAACTGGTGTGTTTCGTCACAGAAATCACGTCACACGAGATACGTCATAAATTGCGCAATCAATTAAATAAAAAAAAATCATGTTAAAATCCAAAAAAGGAGTCCGCCGCGCGTGACAGATATATTTCAGCACTGCTGAAATAAAGGAAAATTTATTCCAAAGTGGTTTATTTCAACAATGCAAGTCTGATGATTGGATAAAATATTAGACATAAACATGAAACGTCTTTACATCATCATGATGAATATCATCGCCATCATGACCATCAGCATCTTCATCTTTCTATTGTTCTACGTCAGCAAAATCATTATCAGTATCAGCAGCAGCAACAGCAGCAGTACCAGCAACTTAGTCAACAGCATTATTCTTGCTGGTTTGTTAGAACGGCACTTTACACTTGAAAGAATGTATGACCATTTTCATTACAACTACTACTTCTTCTTCAACTAATAATGCTGCTACCGTTGCTGCTGCTACTGCTACCTTTTCTAAATGTCGCAAATTTTACGTATACGAGCTGATGGAATAGGTATAGTAATATGTTTTAAAAGATGAGATATTTTTAAAAAGAATAATCACTCATTAATCGATTCCGTTCAATGGTTAATTAAAAGCCCGACAAACACTGGAAAATATCCATCCCATATGGATATAAGAATGAATATTCTAAAACGTCATGCTTTATAAGCACTCCTTTATTGTTATACAACAGCTTGGTAAATATTGATTAGCCATAAAATAAGAAACGTGATGCGACCCCTGAACGTAAAGAACGAAAATGTATGTCTCATTGTGTATAAACAGTTGCACATTTGCATTTTGTAATATGCGAATCTTTGTAAGAAACCCTCTTTGCAACTTTTTTTAACAAATGTTCAGCTGTGTTTTTACATACAGAAAACTACTTAAAGAGACGCATTTACAGTTTGGCAACATGTTCGAAAACTTTGTGATATTTAAAAAAAAATGCAATTATTAATTTCAAACGAGTGAAGGGACCTTACTATGAAAATGGTTTAAAATATAGTTTGCTTATGGATAATGATCAATCTGAATTGCCAAAATACTGACGTAATTCATCGTGTAAATATACAATTCTTTTGGAACGTTTAAACATTGAAAATCCTGAATGGTCAAGAGGTAGAGCATTTTGTTTCCAAATGTCAATGGATCAAATCCAGGGTAAGGTAATACTAAAATATATAAGAATATTCCAAGTATTAATAGTTTTTAGTATTACATTTTATGTGTTTTTTTGCAAAAAGATTAAAATCTGTAAACAAGTCACGGACCTTTATTGAGTAAGTTATTTTGCAATAAAAATAATCTTTTTCAGCTATAATCGACTTCGACGATGAGAACGAAGCTTTGAAAACAGCCGGTTTCCTCCATATGGTCTGGACTGACGAATATCTTGAATGGAACAGCACGGAATTTAACGAAACTAGTTATATTTTACTCGTAAGTAAGTTTTCAAAGAAAATATATTGATGACAGGTAATTTTTTTAAGTCGAGCCTTTATTTAAAAAAAAAAAACATCCACAAAATCAGACACATGTTTTAAATGACAAATCTGGCTATTTGAATAGTTCTGGCTATCCATCCTATTCATCCATTTGGTCATCGTTTATACATCAATATTATATTCCTTCTTTTACCAACCACTTTGTTCTTGAAACATTATACCATCTAATTAATCATCCATCGACTAATTATTCATCCAGCCAGAAAACAAGTTGTTACAAACACACTCACCAAATAGCGCCACACATGGCTATATATTTACTTTCAGCCTCAAGATAACATTTGGAAACCGGATATTTCACTCAAGAATTCTATTTCTGCCTTCAAAGCGGAATCGTTTATAGGATCGTCCCACCTTAAAGTCTTAGTACATTCTACAGGGGAAGTACATTGGTATCCTTATCAGGTATTGTTTAAAGGTCATTAATTGGAGGAATCGACTCTCGGATCATCCTCATTTAAAATATCGATGCTTAAGTGTGAAATCGTTTAATTATTTACATAAAGATGTTCTTACTTAAATAATGGAGTATTTCTAAATAAAAAAACAGATCTCGATATTTATTCCGTATCTCACATTGTACAATCTGTTTTCGTATTTCACGGCTGGGACAGCGGACTACGTTTGTATGTTTGGTATTGTAATTATATCCGTAATGGTCGTAGCGGAATTGTGAAAAACTCGTTCTATTTTTAGACAAGCAAAATACGCTTATTTCTGAATTGTGTAAGGGAGATGACGTGCGTCTTTTCAAACATATGATGTGTATTTTAAAATATAATGATTTAAATTTATCGTCAAGTAATATTTAATAATTTTGACTACACACTAATATGTTAGCTTAGTGACTCGTAAGCAATTTATATGTCTGGGTAGTACACAATTTTGCAAATATTTGTAGTTATATATATATTGATCGTATTATTTCTGTTAATACAAATGATTGTCTATGTACTATGCGTCACTTTAATAAAATATACATCTACTACCATAACTACAAGGTTATGAACCTATGAGACCGTTAATTCACGACATTGATCGATTTAGTTAGAGCTAGTATTCTACGGTAAGTTGTATAGTAGTTTACGCATTTGGCGTAAAGTATTTAATCCATGGCAGTTAAGAATTAAGCATTCGACCAAAAGCAATTTGTAACTAGTAAGAATTTGAAAACGCAATTAACGATATAATTTAAAACGCAATCGTTTCAAACATTAATGTTCAATATCATCAATACTATTTTTTATTAAAGTATTTATTAATTTGTATTATTAGAGGTAAACATAAGAACGAAGTTAGTACAATGAAATAACATTTGGACACCGCTTTATATAATACAATCACGTACAAAATACGTAATTGCACATACAAGTGTATATTTCTCTGTGGCGGTAAAACACTCCGAACTTACTATCAAAAGGGTCAAATAGACTTACGTTTGGGTAAACAACGGCTTGTACTCTGAGCCGTATGCTGAAACACTTTTTCTCACATATAATGTATATGTCACTATAACATACAATGTGTTGTGAAACTGTAATTAATTCTGAAGGCATGCTTGTTGTATATATGTTCTGCTCTCCTACCCTGGAGGAAATAAAAGTATTTATATATGGTACACATTTATTCTTTACTATGTGTACAATAGCGTGCTCTACAAATCTTACTATGTCAAACGCAGGTGCTTCAGTCATCATGTGACGTAGACATCCAAAACATTCCGTTTGACGTCCAAACTTGTAAATTAGTTTTTACGGCCCGGAGTTATGCCAAGTCAGAAGTGTATCTCGCTGGAAGCGATGCAGACATCGATCCGACAAATTACCAACCGAACAGTATGTGGGACCTCCAGTCCATAGCTGCCAGGTGAATTCCGTACACTTGGAAAGCTTTATGTGAATGAATGTAATGCATGTCCTGAGGTATATTGCAGCTCTCAAAACCAAATCCAAGGAACAAATGGAAATTTAACCAAATTACATAATTAACAATTATCACATACTTATTTCAATTTGATAGCTTGTTACATAAGCAGTATGAATATGAGTCGTCAATAAACTAAAACCACTACTAACAACAGCAACAACAGTCGAGGCAGAAACAGTTGCAGTTGCAATATTATTTATCTAAGACAAGACCAAATATAATAATAAATGACCATTCATTCAGACATAGACCAATTGTGTCATATGTTGGGTTCTCAACTACACAAGCTTAAACGAAACGTAGCCAAACATAAATCCGTTTTGTTCTTTATCACAAACAAGAAAATACTGTAGTTTTACTATCTGTCTAAGAGGTTGATAACCGGCGATGTGTACAGATTAGTAATATAATTGATCGAGTACACAGCTGACTTACCATAATGGACGAGCCAATATGTGAATATACCAGCTGCATTAAATATTTTTATTATTACATACGTACATGTATTATATTTTGTAGTTTCTATATTCACATGTTTAATGGACATTGTAGCGTCAAGTCAATTGTATTTTATGACGTGAACGCTTACATCAATGATGTTGTGTGATGTAAGTTGTTAACATCCTTTTACGATTTAACCCCTTGCGAGAGATTATCTAGGAAACAATTTCAACATGTTTTAAATCTGCAACTTATTATAATTATGCACATTCTACAGATTTTTCATGGCGGGTAAGATTGGAGGAGACTTGTACGTTACTGTTTGATTTTAAACGGAAACTCAAATACGAATATATTGTACGCACGTTTGCGTCCAATACGGAGAGATTGTTGAACTTTCAATTGGTAGGCGACAGCTACTTGTATGATATACATAGGTATATAACATGGTATTATAGGACAAACATTATAAAGGAAATTAACATGTTCGCATCTGGTAGGTCGCATTGCATGACCTTACAATAAACAATTGATTGTGATAATTTTAAGCTTCATTAAATATGTTTAAAGTTTGTATTTTTATTTCGTTGATACAGAGAGATCAACATAGCCTTCTCAGAGATTCTGTTTGAGATCACGTTAAAACGAAAGCCTGCATTCTACATCATCAACATCATCGTTCCCGTCATTCTCCTGGCCATCCTGAACACGTGTACGTTCGTTCTTCCGATAACGTCGGGTGAGCGTGCCAGCTTTTCTGTTACTGTATTTCTCTCAATGGCCGTGTTTTTAACCATCGTCGACACGTCATTGCCCAAGAACTCCGATAGCGTCTCCTTACTGTCCATCTTCTTGATTCTCATGACGGGTTCAAGCACGCTAATTGTCGTTATGTGTCTTGTGGAAGCGCGATTAGCAACTCTAAACACGACGGACCACCCAATCGGCAATGGCTTCTTAACCCTGTACAAATTTGCCAACATTCTGACATGTAAGACATGCAGATGTAGACGAGTGACACCGATGTTGTCACGAAGTATCGGACAAGTCAACTGGATAGATATCGTTGATTCAATGGATGTTCTACTGTTTATATTCTTTATGACTTTGACCACGTTAAGTGCTGTTGTTATATTTGCAATAGCCGCAAGCCACTGAGCCACTTAAGCCATGACAATATATGGATTTAAACTGTAGTTAATTACCACAAAGTTAAACATTCATCTAATAAGTCTTTTTTGAAAACAGATACATACTATTTTTTTCAAACACATTGACGACATACATTTGGTTGCTAAAGAGCTTAAGATAAGCATATACGACTGATACCTCATTGCAGAATGTTATACGGATCAATACGTTTTTTTACAACTATTTTTGTGTCATCATCTGGATTGCATTCTATTCAAAAACAACACTTTACACTTAAGGCAGATTAGACAATGTTGAGTTTCATTACTCCCTTGATACAGAACTTTCAGACCTTGGTTTGCAATTTATGGACAAAGGTATTTGTAGAATTCAATAACACACCGCGAGTCCCCTTCGACTGGCAACGTATTACAAGTGAAAATGTTCGATTATACAGGGAGTATTACATTTTAATAAAGCTATCTAAACGAATTACTTGGTAAATCTGACAATAAGCAATTTAAAACAAACTTGCTAAATTATGTATTGTTATCGCACAGGTCCTGCCATTGCGTTAAATATCCCACTCGAAAATGTTTCTTTAATGCTTTGGTATATGTATTGTCCTCTATTGTAAAGGCAATTTTTCGATTGCCTACACAATTTTGTTTTCTTGTTCCTCTGATGATCCATTATTACTATATGTTTTTTATTATTTATGAATGATACCCGATTTGATTATTTATGATTGATACTCGAGTCAATGAAATTATGGATACGATGCTTACCAGAGGAGTTAGTTGTACATATTGTTTTGCGTCCCATTGACACTTTCGCCTTACTGAAAAGTGTTTGTTTTGTGAAATTAAAATTATTTTCTTTTCATACCAGTCAAAACAATGTATTGATCGATTTCCATTTATATTTTCACTTACTATGGATGTCTCTAACATCAACAGAATATTAGATGAATCACGTACGCCTCTGCTGGTTGTAATTCATCTAAGCAAACAATCGTTACAATATTATTAACGTGCATATTGATTTCAAAACAAATCTTTACATTTGCAATGTTGTACTATCCAATATGCATGTAGCAGTGGGAGAATGTCGCATCACGGTCCAATATGCATGTAGCAGTGGGAGAATGTCGCATCATGGTTTCATATACGTTGAGCAAAGGATGATCTGTATTATTGCTACATTTATATTGTCATGTCTTTATTCGATTCAAAGTCGATCATTCAGTGGATTTGTATTTTTATTTAATTATATGTTTTGTATGTGTATATTCTTGTTTCACGTGTCATGACTTGCACATTGTAATACTTAAACATTACTGTCGATTAATGTAATTTTCTTATGCGTTTGTGTCGTTGTGAACATATTGCACTAAGCTTTAGTTTCTTAAACATAAGCGTGGTATAATGACTACAAAATCTGTAAAATTAATAATATTATACAAACACTCATGTAAACATTATAATGCATATACACGAGAATCGAGTTGAATTTGATTAATTTAACATCAATTGTTGATTCGCTGAAAATGTTTGTGTCAGAAGAAACTTTGATGTTCTAATTTTGACACCATGAAATTGCACGATAATAATCTGGGTATTCCAGAATATATTTATGCTAACACTGATATATTCGAATACATAGTTTAATTGTTTCGTCGTTTATCGTAAAGGAAAGTTTAGTTTCATGATTTAATTATTATTTTTTATTAGTGTAATTTTATTATGTCAATTTTCACAATCAATAAAAAAAATTGTCATTTACGCCATTTTTCATAGTTAGCATACATGTACTAATTATCATCTTTTCAGATAATCATATTGTATAGGGTTAGTTAAAAAAAATAAATATGTTATACATCTCACCAATTGCCACCCTTGATAACCTGGACCCTTTGATATAGTGCTGAATTAAGCTTGGAATTTTGTCAGACACATTGTTTTCAAAACACTTTTAATAGCTAATACTTGTTAATGCCTATTTAATAAGTTACTTCATTTTGGATAATTAATAATTTATTGTATTGTATTAAGGTTAAACTTTCTGGTATAATAGTATTATATTTATTTGAAAATTGTTGATATCATTTACCTATATTGAATATAAAAAGGGAGTTTATATTAACTGATGAGCCTGCGAAAACCCCGGAAAAGTTCCCCTAAAAGTTTAGCCTACATGTGTATATAAAATACTGTTTATTGATAATTGATTTGTCTTGATGACTGAGTACATCTTGTGATTGCATATTTAATGTTAATAAGTAGCTTGTGTTTATTCTACAAAATAGTGTTGCTTTAAGTGAATTAAAATTGGTATTAAAGAAATGTAGACAGATTACTTTCTCGGCCAATCAAACTCTCTGTGAACAGACTGATCTGGGAGAAGTAGACTCTTCTCCCAGAGCTGAATCAATTAAGCTGTTAAGGCTGAGTTAGTCGGTTCTTGTTCATTCTTGAAAAGGAAACAACTCTGAACAAGCGTTAAAATTTATGATAAATCAATAATAACTTAATTGTTTCATAAAAAGGACACTTTGGCGTTAATATTTAAATTATTTGTAATAATTTAAGATGTTACTATTGACACTTTTTTTGGCTGATTGTACTACTCTCTGGAGTTTTCCCTCTCTTCATTAAGATTGTTCTTTAAAGTTATTGTTATCTGGTTTAATTATTTGATTCAACTTAAACCTTTTTCTTGTTTAATTGTTTGCCGGTATATTAAGTTGTATGTAACTTTGGAGGCAGTAAATACAGTTTTAGCCATCCTTAACTTTTGTTTCCAATTAATCATTATTGCTTCCATTATCGTTACGGCTATTGTAGTTTTCGTACAGAGCTTTATACGTCAGACTAAGCTGGCTTTGGTTCAACATAACTTTGCTCTATTTCATACTTTTAACACGCCTTCTTTGGCTTAGAGCAGTTAAGAAAATGTAGTTATATGGCCTGCCTTGTCATTCTTGGAATAAATGTTGTTTGATTATTAAAACTGCTTTGGTCTTGACTTTTTGTATATTCAAAGTATGTAATTGCGTAATACAAGTGGCGCTAGAAAACAATCAGTGGTGTCATCCTGAATAAGAATCAGCGTTAATTACGTATCGAATAACTGCTGACAGAGATAACATAATTCAAAACCGTCCCGGCACAGGTTGTAAGTGAACGATAGCGGTACCATAAACACAGTTCTATGATTACACAAAACAAGTTTTGCGGTGACAAATAAAGACAGTTTTTTATCTCGTCTTTTATTTCACCCTGATCCGCCACGCCTTAATCAATAAGGATCGGCATAGCAAACGATTGCAAAAGGTTAAGAAACTTCAACATGGTTTCGCTTTGACTGATTTGATAACAATTAATCATAATTTCTCAATTGTTATTAAGCTCGCACTAGTTTCCTTATCGGCACCCTTAAGGCAGTGACATTGTATTATCATTTTTAATGACACCAAAATGCAATATATATCTTACAGATTAAAGAAATGCGAGAGTTAGTCTCCGAATTTATTTAACCATCCTATTACTACTACTACTACGTCTTTAAATAGGTTGTATAAAGTATGTACTTTAAACTTTATATTTCATATAAACATTGTTTTGACAATTCGTTGTACTATCGTAATAGAAGCATTTTGCGATTAATATTTAGTCCAATCTGGTTTATATTAAATCTATTATAATTACTTTGTCGCAAACAAGTTTTAAACAATATAGATATGTATGATCTATAGTATCACATGTGCCGATTGTGCACATCAAGCAATCGACGGCGGCGCGTTGTTCCAAAAGTGATGTTATGAATGCGAAATACGAATATTATTGGTGTCAACAGTTACAACAAACATCAACATATGCCTAAAGTGCCCCTCTAGCACCGCTTCGGTGGTCCTAAGGCAGTGTTAGGAAAGAGCCGTAAAATATCTATTTACTCTCAAATGCGAACCTTACAAAGCTCGAAGTGATTTTGTACTCTGGGGAGATTGGCGATAATTTTCGTAATGTTCGTAAGCACAAGAATTTCCTCACCTTATTTAAAGTGCTTTTGACAATCTGATCAGTCGCACATGTCATTGTGCTTCCTTTCGTGACGAATAGTATTAATAATTAACATTGGTGTATTGATTAATGACACACGACGTTTTGAGTTGCGCATACGTACACGTTATCATGTACATGCTACCTATTAAATATAGTACTGGTTACATCGAGAAACAAATATCACTGAAACAGATGTATGCGCATTCATGTTAAGCTTAGTAAATGTAAAAGATAATTGAAAGCGTTGGGACAAGAAACTGAGCCTATAACTGTTTGAAAGATAAACGAAATGGCATTGACCAGGCACTTGAGCAGAATAATGTGAATACTGTGACAATATGTGCATGCACGACATATGCTGAATAGATCATTATAGCCATCAAGCTGAAATAATTTTTTATTCGATGGCAATAACTCCCAGCAAAATCACTGATGCGTAGTGAGCTCACAACATGCGCGCTTATACACGTATATTATATAAGAAATAGAAAACCTCACTGAGGGCACTATGACAGAATAGTGACCAGCAAGGCAACCACGAATAGTATATGGATCGAAGCCGAAGGCTGATGTCGATATACTATTCGGGGCTGCCTGGCTGTTCACGTTACTGCCATTGGGCCCGAAGTGAGGTTTTCTATTTCTTAAAGTATACCGAACATTATGTAGCAAATATATGTCAATTCCAATAAACAAATTCCACCAATGTGTAATCATTTAATAACATTAAATATAGATGTTAGACTGATAATTTTTAAGTTTTCGTACAACAAAACTGTAACCGAAATATATTTGCGTTGTGAAACTTGCACAACATTCTAGCGGGCACTATAAGATGCGCGCGCATCTAGTCAGCGCCCTATACTGAATAGCGCCCGCTGACTAGATGCGCGCGCATCTTTACCAGGCACTATTAAAATTAACAGACCTGTGTAGTTTATATACGCAAAGAAGAAACATACTTATGTGAGGAATACTATTTGTCACTACATTCGGATCATTAATTAGTGATTTTGATCGGAAATGGGAAACTTAATTGAAAAGTGTTTTATTATTAATGAAAAAGCCATAACACCCTGAACATAAATGGCGAGGAACGAATTGATAAATGTCCTCCCTATAGGAATGCTTCATATAACGTTTTTTATAATGCGGATGGTTAGTTTTCGAGATCTTAAGTGAAAACGAATCATTATGGAATGGTCAAAAAATGCCTAAAAACTCAGATTGGAGCTTAAAGACCTGGCAATAAACGCATATAAACTCTATAAGGATACTGCATATTATGTTTCATCAAAATCATTCCTTTTCTACATCTCGAGAAAAATCGTGACAAATATGAGAACATTCACTACTATTAAACAAAGAACAATACTTCCTGAACAATCATTGCCACAGAACGACCTTCACACATGCAAAACTCCACCCTATATCGATGCTGAATAGAAATTGTCGCGTAAATGCCAATGGTCTCACACAGATGAGAACTATTTTTCCAAAGGCAATAACTCCGTAAAAAAATTATTGGCGTGGAACGACCTTGCCTTAAAAGAAAACTGCATATCAAGTGTCATCATATTCGGCGTATGTTCCTGAGTAGTCGCGCGGAGACGAAAAATCCATAATTAGAAAATAAAATGACATGTGAATTATCAAAAGGCAAGAACTCTCTAAAAAATCAAGGGATCCAACAACAATGCGCATGTTCAACCTATAGAAACGCCGCAGTTCCAAGTTCATCAAACTCGGAGTGGCCAGACGGACGGAAAGACGGACGGAGATCAAGGGACGGAAACCATTATCGGTGAATTTCGTTTCGGACCCACGCAAACTCGATTTAATCAAAATAAGTATAAGGACGGAAAGACAAAGTTGTGGCCCTTTCGGGGAGCATAGTTTTTGTTAACCAAAAACATGATACAACAGAAAAACGTTTCTGGATTTGCCGCGAAAATCCCCTGTTTATTTAAACATTGCGATTGATTTCAGTTGGCCTGTTAGATGTCAGAATGAAAGTCCCTTTATCTACAAACTCATACGTTTGTTTTGATCCTCAACTTTGATGTTCGTCAGATAAATTCATAATTATACATGACGAAGTTACAAACCTGCCATCGTTTGATGATGCAACTATTCACATTAAGTGTTTATCGAATGAATAAATATGTAAGTGCGTTAACAAATGATGTAAACAGAAAGTATGTGAATGAATGAGTATAGTGATACTTCGATTATGGTTTCATTGTAGTCTCATCCGCTACAAGACACCCTTTCTGGATAATGATTAGTGTGGTCTTCTAAAACAAAACCCCTCTGTGTCTGTCGATAAGTATATTTGTTAGCAACTTAGCTTTTTATGTCAAGCGACGAAAATTCCGTCAATATTGGAAAGACATTGTAGTTATTATAAACATAAAATATAACCGGCGTTATATATTAACGAGTTTGATCTTGTTTCCTTGTTAATCGGATTGAAGAAAACAAACGTATACCCCGCTATACAATTTGTACTAATATGCATAACTCTTGATCGCAAGCGAAATTAATTAATGAGCTTTCGCATAAACATATCCATCTAATTTGTATACCTAAAATGCAGTTCTAGTTTATAATACTGAGAACTACATAGAATCCCATAGTTCAAGAACTAGGTAATTTCTCATTGGTGTCAACAGTTTGTCAGAATAAAAAAAATGACTTGATTATGATAACATTACTCTTACAGGTTGTAGAAAGAAACAGCATATTCTACGTTAAGCGTCTTATTATAACTTCAATTAATATAGTCAGTGCGTATAACATTAAATTGACAAAATGAATTGTATCCACTATACAAGTATTAACCAAATGAATTCGAACGAAAGAATAATGCTTGTGTGAGAAAAAAATAGTATCTTTTGAAAAGGTAGCATATCCACAGAAATTAAAACATACACAATATCATGATAAACAAATATTCGGCATACATATTCTTTTCACCTGTTCTGGCCTTTATAAAAAATATTCGCCAGTTCGTTCATAAGTTTTTACTTCATGCGATTAGACTTGCAAACAAAATTCGAAACATACTGCTATATACAGAAAAAGGGATATATTATTGCAACTGGAGTTAAACTTTGTTTATATTATATGAGAACTAAAAAGTACCCCGTAGGTTAATCGAAACAAAACCAGGTTGATTGTAAACAATGGAATACAGGCAGCTGATAATAATACATAAAACATGTCAATTGTGGCATTTCAGAATGTTAATATACAAGATTTCAGGTTTCATAAGACAGGTTTCATACTTTCAAGTCATAATTAGCAATAACAAGTGCCCCCCCCCCCCTTCGACAAGTTTCATGCTTTCAAGGCATATATAAACAATAATGAGTAGTCTCTCAAATACAGGTTTAATACATTCAAGATATATAAAGCAATAATGAGTGGTCTCTTTAAGTCAGGTGTCATACTAAAAAGTAAGAAGACCTATGAAACGAAAATAAGTGATCACCTTTAGACAGGTTTCATACTTTCAAGTCATAATTATTATGAGTGGTCACCCTATGCCAGTTTTTATGCTTTCAAGACTTGTAATAATTAGTTGCCACTAAACGACACGCTTCATAATTTCCAGACTTATATTGAAATAATGAATAATTAATGTTCTTCATAAGAGATATTTCACTTTTTGACTATTTACATGTAGATAATAGCACTAAATGTCTTTTGTTTTTCGGTCTCATCCTGGCGGGGTTTTGATTTGGTTCGAGCTGGCAAACAAACTATTACATTGTCAACACCTGAAAATAATCCAAACCTCATTTGACAAGTGTGGCTGTGGCTACACGAACATACGACGGGAATTGAGAATGACAACAGTCTCACTATGCGTAAAACATGCATCAACCTATTTAAGGGTTCAAATTTGCACATGTTTTACCACCATTTAGTGATTATCAACATTCATGTTCAACATTACTGCGAATGAAAGAACATACAACCCTGCATGTCTTGATATAACATTTTCCTCGCTTGATTTAAATTTTCACCATAAGCAATTAACTTCTCAACACATGAACGGTCATTTAAAAATGGTCAGAAAAATAGAGTCAGCACCTTTAGAAACAGCCGGACAAATTAAATGTATTTTACATAACTCAAAATGTTTAATTGAGAAATTACTGGTATCAACCCGTATGCTGGCATAGGGGCTGTCATTTGTAGCATGAATATAAATATGAACAAAGATGTGAGGTTATAATCAGCTCTTACAAAGTAGTGAAAAGAAGGGTCTTGTTCTAATTAAATTATGTGCGTGTGTATATATAGGTGTTGGTTGATACCAAAATTTATCTTTTGTTTTTAATTATATGTTACACGCACTTAACAACTACTACATACTATCAAACTGAAAGCAGAATCATATCTGTCAGGATTTCCGGTTTGCTAATACATGTATGCAATTTAAAAAAAAAACAATAATGAGTTGTATCCCTGTGTTACATAGCTGCAGGTCCAAACATAATTTCATAAATAGAAATAGATGTTTTAATAATGTAAGAAAATGTTAAAAGTTTATTTACATCAATATTTATAAATAAAATAACTATTGTAATTAGTGATAAATCTTATATCATAATACTAAGGGTTCTATAAAGAAAATATTTGAATGTTAGGAACAATAATAACATAAATGAAGTTTGGAAATTTAAAAGCAAATCTTTATGATATATTGGCCATTTCGCAAGTAGAAACATGACATATCTTTGCATTCCTTATTAAAGAAGACTAAATCAACAATTTGAAAGGTCAAAGATAGTATATTTAGATATGTAAATCTGCTTCTTAGAGACGTATATTTAAAAAGATATCCAGTTGATAGGGTGGTCAACAGTATTGATACGGGAATTCTAATCTTATTAGATTATTTCATACATCCATTGAACTTTACCAGATGAAAAGGATTATAGTGATACCTTATTATCATCAGACATACAAAATTCTGCACCGGTAAACTTAATCTTATCAAATTATCTTTCACATCCATTGAACTATACGATTTTCTATCACCACAAATAGTCAAATCAGATGTCTGTAGGGATTATTCGATAAATGGGTAAATACATGAATGGTTTGGTTACTATATTCATGGGGAGTGTCCTGTAGAACAGTAATTAAGCGATCAACCAATCGGCAATTAACAAATAGCAAGGGAACTATATGACCAGACCAATAAGAAGTCAACAAGTAGTCAGTAAAATGCTTTGACCAATCAAATTAGTTATAAGGAATAGTATTATTTTTTGTTTATGTATACTTTGGAAAGAGAGATCATTCCACCTTTAGCCAGCGAATATAGCAGTCAAGCTTTCGTGTCGTGGCGGCCATATTGGCCCGCCGCGCTGTTAGATTGTATTTCACGAACATTAACAAGCGTTGTGTTAGAACATATTCAACAGAAATAAATCGAGATGAAACGAGAAATGAACTGTTGTGTTTGTTCCTGTGCGTTCCCAACGAACAATAATGTGTTATTACGTCACACAGAACTTTTATGGTCGCCGATGCCAGGATAAGAACCGAGAAGTAAAAGAAAAAAACACTATACGGATTACGGATTATCACGGGCCAAAAGAACACAACGCGCGACATGGAAACAGGGTAGTAATTCTAAAATTATGGCAAACAGAATGGGGATTTCATTTTTTTTTTTACAAACAAACGTCATGATATTGTTTTTAAGAATTGTTTTTCACTTTGATAGGTATTCAAATAAAATAAGAATTATGCTACTACCAATAAATAAAAGTACATGCGGAGAAATTTTGCAAGTATCAAAACGAATACAATTAAGCATTTATCGGTAAATGTTTCTAAAAAAATCCGGTGAATAGAGAATAAGACAATGAAGAAAGTATTAGAGTTTAACATTATTTTATGAGTTATATAAATACTGAAATTAGAGGCGAACTGATAATTGAGAGTATTTGAAGAATCTTATATAATTTTTGTATTATAAGAATATAGAATCAGGTACGGACACATTTTTTGTTCAGCATAAAAATAAACACATATTTTTAGAAGCAAATGAATGTACCTTTTATGATTTTAACGTAAAAGATACAACTATATTGCTATAACTTACTAAATGTTTGATATTGTATGTAGTTATTCTCTTTCGTTTCTTTCTTAAGAAAAACTACATTAGGACCAGTGATACTTCTAGTGCAGAAATATTCTGATATTCAAAGAATTTACATAGAATTTTACATTTTCAAAATTAAGAAGATAGGAATATAGAATATTTAAGATAAGTTTGGAGTATTATTATAATAAATAAAATGGAAGAGGGCATATCGGAAAGTAGAGTTAATGCATGAATGAGGCAGACAATAAAATATACAAAAAAATGTAAATATGGTGTAGGTATATATTCATCATCATCATCATTACTTGTTTAGTGTATATATTTGAGGTCTTGTAAAATGAGTTTTAACGGTCTTGTGTAGTTTGACGTCGGGGTTTAATGTGGGCTGACGCCTGAAGCATGTATATGCACATTAAATTTATAATCTTGATGTACCTAAGTTTAAGAATGCACCGTGCTACGATTAACGGGCTACCCTTGCTTAAGGTTACATAAAGATTAATGATGGAAAAATNACGGTGTAACATAGCTGCAGGTCCAACCATAATTTCATAAATAGAAATAGATGTTTTAATAATGTAAGAAAATGTTAAAAGTTTATTTACATCAATATTTATAAATAAAATAACTATTGTAATTAATGATAAATCTTATATCATAATAATAAGGGTTCTATAAAGAAAATATTTGAATGTTAGGAACAATAATAACATAAATGAAGTTTGGAAATTTAATAGCAAATCTTTATGATATATTGGCCATTTCGCAAGTAGAAACATGACATATCGTTGCATTCATTGTTAGAGTAGACTAAATCAACAATTTGAAAGGTCAAAGATAGTATATTTAATTATGTAAATCTGCTTCTTAGAAACGTATATTTAACAAGTTTTCCAGCTGATAGGGTGGTCAACAGTATTGATACGGGAATTCTAATCTTATTATATAATTTCATACATCAATTGAACTTTACCAGATGAAAAGGATTATAATGATACCTTATTATCATCAGACATTCAAAATACTGCACTGGGAAACTTAATCTTATTAAATTATCTTTCACATCCATTGAACTATACGATTTTCTATCACCACAAATAGTCAAATCAGATGTCTGTAGGGATTATTCGATAAATGGGTAAATACATGAATGGTTTGGTTACTATATTCATGGGGAGTGTCCTGTAGAACAGTAATTTAGCGATCAACTAATCGGCAATTAACAAATAGCAAGGAAACTATATGACCAGACCAATAAGAAGTCAACAAGTAGTCAGTAAAATGCTTTGACCAATCAAATTAGTTATAAGGAATAGTATTATTTTATGTTTATGTATACTTTGGATAGAGAGATCAGTTCACCTTTATCCAGTGAATAGAGCAGTCAAACTTTCGTGTCGTGGCGCCCATATTGGCCCGCCGCGCTGTTAGATTGTATTTCACGAACATTAACAAGCGTTGTGTTAGAAAATATTCAACAGAAATAAATCGAGATGAAACGAGAAATGAACTGTTGTGTTTGTTCCTGTGCGTTGCCAACGAACAATAATGTGTTATTACGTCACACCTAAGACAAGTTTCATACTTTCAAAACTTTAATATCAGTGCTATGTCTTGTTAAAGTACATCTTATTGAATGCGCCAGACTTGCCTCGTGTGGCCATTTCCAAAAGAAGCTTTATAATTAGGGTAAACGAGACGTCCCTTTCTGAGAAACATGGATTTTTAAGTATCTAGTGTGAATCATCTAGTATTAAACTTGGTTGAACAATCACATGCGAAGACATGTGAACAGGTACCAGTTGAATGGAGGAGGTTGCACCTACAACCTCATTAAACAAGCACCAGTGTGTCTGTAAAGATCCACAAAAAGGCAGGTTTTCAAATAATAGATACATGTATATTGTTTGCAATACTGTTTTAGCAACAATCAAGAATAAGGATAAGGAGTGGTATCCCTGAAACAAGTTTACAAGTTTTATGACTAATTCACATGTAGCAAAAATGAGTTTAAAACGTTCAAGACTTATTTAGCAATAATCAGCTGTCTCCTTAAGACCTGTTTTATACTTTCAATTTCAACAACGAATAATTGTAAGTCTGCTCTTCCAGGGTCTGTTATCATAAGTTTAGTATTTATATACATGAAGCAATATTACATTGTCTACCTAAAACAAGCTTCATACATTCCAGACAAACTTATATAGTGACTATATCATTATGTCTAGTCATTATTTAACATGTCTTAGTTAGACCATTGATTACTGCTAAGAAGTAATGAGTGGTATTTTGCTTTGGAGTAGAATATTTCTGTTTTTTTGTGCCATAACGTCAACTGAAACTATAATATTTCCCAAACTGTTATTTTTAATTACTTGCGCCTTTCATGGTGGTTGCATTTGTCTTATTTACTTTTAGATTCTTTAGTATTGCATGTTTGCAGCACATTACTTTTGAAAGTTCAATCAACATGAATGTTTACATGTTAATTGTCATATGGAATACCAGTTTGATGAAAAACAACTCGTATCTGTTATGTCATATTCTTGCGTGCATTTGTATGGATGTTCATGACAAAACCCAGTAGTATATTGAACTAAACTTCCTGGGTACTCAAATATCAAATTGTGCGATTAGAAAAAAATAAATGTCACATTTAAAGAAAGTATTATCATTTTCAATACATATATATATATATTTTTAAACGGTATACGTTGAATGTGTGTTACTATTGTTTTATTTGATCGACAACAATGACATTGTTAATAACAATATATAAACAATAATACTCGAGATACGAGCACGCAAAGAAACTTATGAAAATTGTAAAAACAATTCATACAAACCAGCACGAAAACTATAACTAATAAAAGATAATTAGTATGCTATAAAGCTAAATGTTAAGTTAACCTGAGAGGGCAGCATATTTGTGCCTTTCGATTAAATGTATTAACACTTTTAGTGTTACATTACAGTCATTATACAAAAAGTGATAATTTCCTTTTTTAATCATTGATAGTGCTTTTCAGAAAGGAATTATTCCCGACCAATCTATCACGCTCAATGGTTCCGGTTCCCATTAGTGAAGTCATGTATGTAACAAAATATCCAGTAGGTTCTGCTAATCACATTCTTTCATCGGCCACTTCCGTGTTGAACAATCCCCGAAGTTTAAAAATAGTATTCTAAAGCGTTGTCATTTGTTGTAATAGGTTGACAGAATGTTGATTACATTCCACGAACAAAAAAGCATACTTATATATTTAACAGAACCCTGGGCATAGCAGGAACATAAATAACACCATGGAATATGTTGCATAGCTCATTATACGAAACGGCAATTATGATATAACAGAGGAAAATAACAAAGGACGTAAAGGTGGACTTCGAAAGATCCGTTTTGGCAATGTTCCACACATATACGAGTTATTTAGGGATTTTTGTATTTGAGGACAATCACCGTTTACCGATACTAAAATGAACAATACATACAACACGTCACTTAACTAAATTGATTTAATCCCAAAATACATATGTGTTAATCAACACTTAATATTTTAATAGAATTAAATTACATTAAATAATAACAGAGAATATCAATTCAATGTAATAACAATAAAATGACTCACTCGTTCACTATTCCCAAGATCAGCGGAAATTCTACTTTATGAGGCACATATTGACAAATAACCTTATAAAATCATAATCGTCGCTATTTTCAGTTAGTAAGAAATGTATGAGAAATCATTTGGTTGTAATGTCAATATGTTGCTGTTGCATTATCAAGAAGTATTGACAAAAATAATAACACATTATGTGCCAATGTATACCGATCGATAATGGCAAGTTCAAATTCAATCTAAGACGAATGGTTTGTCCGCATACTATTAAGGCTATGCAAAAATGGGTTTGGTTTTAATAAATTAATCCGAGATCATTCGCGCTATGTTTATAAATGAAACGGACTTTCTGTGTGCGTTCTTGTTTGTTAATGTCAAGTCGACAGATTTACGATTTACATAATAAAGAACAGTTCTTCTTCCGGAGTTTTACATTGAAGAATGTTGTGATCTATTGTCCTATGATAACATGCTATGGAATAGCCGACATTTCGTAGTTCGAATGAGCCTTATTCAACGAGTAATGCTACTTTATGCGCAAATATACTCCTTACATCGGTTACGCGACAATACAGTATTATATAAACTATTTTGTATTGAATATATTCGTCGTTCGTCATGTTTTAATATTTATATTGTTGTCTAAGTATAACAGTTTCATGCCATAAAAAAAACAAAGATATAATACGAAAGCTTTGGGTTTGGACATTACAGGCTATAAAGTATGGCCAAAAATATTTCCTGGATGGAATTACTTGTCTGACACATATTGCCAGAGAGGGCGATGTCACATTGCACGGATTTAATACAAAATATGGAAATGTAACACGCCTAATATAGACATTCCCAGATGGTTTCTTCTCCAAATGCTATCTACGAAAGCATTACATTTAATAAATCTTATCAGGATATACATGTCTAACCATTCGTGTCCAAACGCTGGCAGACCCTCTCTCACTTCCTAAGAAGCTGATTTTCATCTGGGCGAGTTTTTGAAATGGGATGTTCTAAGGTCAAGCGTGACGGCAATGCGCCTCCGTTATATTCATCGACAATATTATCTTTGCTATACATATGTTGTTGGTTTTCCTTGTATGTGTGAGTACATTATATCGAGCATCGAATTCACCGAAATTCGCTCACCAATCATCGCAATTACATGCCATTTTGGTACCGGGTTTCACGAGGCAATATGTTTCATAGACTCAGTCCCGGATTACCCATTAGGCAGAGTAGGCAACTGCCTATGGGCCATGCGACCTTTAGGGACGCCATAAGACCGTAACGAAAAAATAATTGTATATGCATGTTATTTTCCGACATTGTCACATTTAATGTTGTGTCAGCCTTGGCGCTGGAAGGCTAATTTAAACGAGTGAAATCGACTGGGTAATGACGTTCTAATAGGCACTATGCCGACTAGTGGCCGGAGGCGTGGGCCCAAAATTGTCGGGTGTCGAAC